>JAVTVY010026869.1:0-105982 GCA_036873755.1 Hanleya hanleyi | reverse complement strand
AACAGGCTCTGATAGGCTCGAATGAAATTCCTCCGCCCAAAGTTCGGGGTTAAGGCCGTGGCTGGCACCTGTTGTCCATCCACATGCAGGGCCACAAAATTGATGCCGAAATGTTTAAAGTCAAACGGATTCTCTGGGTAGGCTCCACTGAAACTGGTATTTCCACACAGGCCAGGATCAATCGCTTGGGTAGTTCCCCCAGGAACAGGTTTCTTTGTTGGCGCCCATATTTCCAGCAGGCACAGAGAACACTTTGGTTTGTACACGTCGGATAGGGTACTGGGCTGGTTTTGTTTCCAAGGCTTTCATGTGTCCCAATTGAACGGCTGGATTCGGTTTCACTTTTCGGACATACAGGACTGCGTCTTGGATGACAATCTTATAGTCCGCTACATGCCCCTCTACGTTAGTGGCCATCAAGGCGAAGGTGGGGGGCGCCCGTATCAGTCGGATTTTGATGGGGGTCTTGTTCAAGAGGTACCGGTCTTGCATGAACATGTCTGCATGCAGTCGACCCATCATATCCACCGAGGCACTGTTCGCAGTGAAAGCCTTCCGTTTGTTATATCCCCCATTGTCCGCCGTGTCCATGTGCTCGGCCGTGTCCTTGTAGAATAAAGAGGTTGTCAGCTGAGATTTTTTAGCCTCTCGGCCATACGACAACAGTGTCTCGATGTAGGCTCGATAGGGGTACGTGTTGGTGGAATCACTGATGAGTTTGTCGCTGAGAAAATATCCACCTGCTGAAACATCGAGTGCAGCCAGAGATTCCTCGGGCCCACCGTTGCTTGGTCAGCGAGTCTCGTGCCAGCTCCATTGACCACCTTGGCTTTCACATACAAGTAGGTATGGGCTAAATCCACATAGGCCGTATCCGCATTACTGATGGTGAACTCGATGGTTCCGGTTTCGTTGATGCTGGAGAGCGGGAGATGCTCCACCCATAATCCTTGTTCGACACTGGTTTGTGTGGGCGGCGCGGTCCACAAATCAAATTCACTGTTGGTGGAGGGGCAGGACTCGGCGTGGATTAAGGCCATGTTTTAAGAAAAGATATCCCGGGTCTTCTTGGATGTGCGTCGTCGCTGGGTCGGTCGTCGACTGGTGCGTGATCTCGGTGGGGCAGCTCTTTTATTCCCTACGCTGCGTTGTGCTTTGGCAACCAAGACGCCTCCCGCTTCTTTGGCCCGTCGTTTCAAGGCTTGTCGGGGTGCCGTACCCCCCAAAACATCACCGGCCACTTGCAGTCCACTGCGTACCGCTTGTTTGCCGATTGCTTTCACCCCACGCGTCACCAAGGGCAGGAACGTTTTCACAATGCTGCCGAGTATGTTCCATGTCCTCGTTGCATGCGTGCACCGCTAAAGACCGGAAAGCCACCCCCGGCCTGTTGGGCATAATAGTCGGCATAGCTGCGTGCATCGCACTCGTAAAGTACTTTCATTATGCAAAGTGGGGAGCACGTGCTTGTCGAAAATGAAGTGTCAGCACCACTTTTCCTCGTTCGAATGCCACCGCTCGTCCCGTGTCATCTCTTATATCCGCCGTGATCGTGTTGATATCGGTATGTCGTACGGGCAGGTACATGATATGGTTGAAACTGTGGGTGACTTGATCGCCATACGTCTTTTTAATGGGGACCACCCGTAACAGAGGTGTGTTGATATCGCCCACGATGTGGTTGTCCACCACGTCCGAGTAGACGTAGAGTCCGTACATACCCGACTTCATATCCATCGGCATCTCGCCATGGTGTTGGGTGGGACCAGCGAACGTCCGTAGATCGAAACCCAGCATTTGCTGTAGTGTAGGACTGAGTTTCACATTCACGGTATCGGTGAGGGTAAGCTGTGCCTTGTCGTTGTGTACGTTGACATCGAAGAACACGTTTCTCTTGAAGCGCAAGGCTATCAGGCGTGCTGCACTATCCGTCACCCCCGTAGCGCCTTATCATGCATCAGTCTTGACAGCCCACCCATGAACTCTTTGGGGGTATCGTATTGGCCTTCGGACAGGGTGAGTCGGGTGTTTTTGCCTTCGTAGGTCACCTCGTACCACACTTCATTGGCTCGCACGTTGTACCACGAGTAAGGGCATTGGACATCCACGAGGGCACATTCCCAGCGTCCAGGTAAATGTAACGGTTGCGGTAACTGGGTCACGTACTTGGCCACGGTGTTGTCAGGAAACACATCCAGCGAACTGTTACTGGGTAGGGTCAGGTAAAACATGGCGACTGAGCTGTCCTGCTGCTGCTGTTGGTTTTAATAGGTCTTCCACGCCTTGGGCGGTTGTGTGCGGCGTCGTGTTCGTCGCGGTGACTTGCTACGTGTCACGGCTCTGGAGATGTGGGGTGTCTTGATCACGGGTGTTTTTTTATAGGCGCGAAAAGAAAGTGCCCGTTGTGGTGGTGTTTTGGGGGGTGACTCCGGTTCCCATTCGACTTCCCAAGAAGGTAGTGGGCCACTCGGTGATTGCTGAGTTTGCTGCATAAAGGCCCAGCGGTGGGGGTTCCCCACCAATTCCTGTGGTACATGCATGTCTTTCAAGCCTTGAGCGAAGACCTCCCGTCCTCGAGGATCGGTGTGCGATCTGCGTTGACGCATCAGATCATTCACTAAATCCGTCATGTGGGTGCCGGGGACCACCTGATTCTGTACCAGGAGTTCGCCTTTATCATTCCAAGTCATGTTAGGATTCTGTTTCATGAGTTGTAATACCAGGCCAGCTTGTTTCTTGAACGAGGCAGGTACACTCTTCAGCACTTCGTCTTCCACCCACTGTGGGGCTGTGGAGGCTACCTCACCCGGCTGTTGGAGCGGTGCTGAGGTCAGCGGTCTGTCACGTGGTGGTGGTGGTGGTGGTGGTGGTGGTGCTGTTGCTGGGGTAGACGGGGTTTTGTATTGGTCCATGAACGTCATGTACCGTTGAAGCGTCTCATTGTACCGTTGTACTTTCTCACTGTCGCTTAACCCCGGTCTCTGTAAGATCTGTTGCATCTCTCCATCGAGGCTGTTTATGGTCTTCACCGTAGGTGGGGACAGGGTAGGGTGATTGGAGGTTTTGCAGGAACCGTGGTTCGACGAGGACCATTTTTTTCGTGTGGTTCATTGTCGGCCGAAGAGTCCACCCAATACTGGACCCAACACGGAAGCGGCCAACGGTGCTAAGATGGCCCCAAGAAAGCCGCCTTTCTGTAACACCTTTTTCTTTTGTGTTTGAGGACCCGCTTGTGGACTAGGGTTCGGAGACCTGTCTTATGCTTGGCCAACTTGGTCTTCTGAGCCGGAGTCAGTGGTACGTTGCCTTTTAACAGATTGTACCCGATCTCGCACAGACAGCGTACAAGGTCAGGGTCCGCACCGCGTACAATGGTTCGGACCAACTCGGGTGGGGCCGTCTTCAATACACGGAGCGTGGAGCGTGCTTCCGTACTCGGGCAGACATCCTGTACAACTAATGCCAGAACCCACAACTCTGCCCTTTTTATCCACCTCACAGACAAAGGCAACCCTGCTGTGGTATTCATTCTTTTTATTATCTCCATCATCAAACACACACACATCCCAGCTGGGGGCGCCACTGTGGGTGTGTTTACATTATTTTTGCAAGTACACGTGGTGGGTATCTCCGGGAAAGATGCCGGTCCGTAGTCGAAGGTGGTCGGGGGTGGCTTGCTTGAGGTCGAAGAGCATATGCCCGTGCTGAGGGGTTGTGGCATCTTTGAAGGCTTCCAACGCAAACGGTGTGCGGCCGGGATACATCTGTCTCGCCAGGTGCAGCAGTTGAGTGGTATCTCTCGGGTTTTTGAAGACCACCAGGTAGTGGGCATTTAAGCTGATATTCCGATGTTCTTTGTTTTTACTGAACAGATTCTGCACAATGTAGATGATGCTGGGCCGTCGATGATGGCTGCCTTTGGTAAAGAGTTGGGTGACCCGTGCATCCGTCTCCGCCATGAGATCATCCACAACCACCAAGGTGTCGGGTTCCAAATCAGCCAGGTTGGGTAGGCCTTCCACGAACGTGATGTGGGGCATTGCTGCATACGCTTCCTGCCATTCTCCGTAACACCACACGACTCGGGCAATGGGTGGAGTGATCATGCTGTCGGCGTGTTGAAGGAGCTTCCTGACGAAGAGCGTTTTGCCGGAGCCCGTCGGTCCTGCGATGACGCAGGTGAAGGGATGTTGCCACCGAGGGTCCATGGTTTGAGGTCTATCCGTTGTCGTGGTAACCCGCTCTTGTAAATTTCGTACGAGTGAACTGGCGTGGTGGTGGGTACAACGTCGGTCGTCGTTGTCTGTTCACGTTCAGAGATGGTGCTGGGGGTGGGTACAACGTGGGTGGTCGTCGTCGTTGTCGGTTCACTGTGAGGGATGAAATCCGGTGGGTCTTGAGACGTAGTAGGTGTGCTTGGTGTAAGTGTAGAGCTCGACGTGGCTTGTACGCGGGGTGTGGTGGTGGTGGTGGTGGTGACTGGGCTCGATACGACTGGTGCTCTCTGTAGACCCGTTTCACTGATGGCTGGTGTTCTCAGTTGGTTAAGTAACGTACTGACATAGGCTACGTCGTAAACCACACCTCCGTACAACACACTCAGCAGGGTTAGCAATAGCACCCCAAAGCCCACTTGCGCTTTGCGCGTTTTGCGAGACGCTGTCTTCGGAGGCAGCTGCTGTTGGTCCATAGCACTGGGGTCGGACGTGGAATGAAGGAGGACGGCAGTGGTGTCTGGTTTTATAGTCGTTTCACCTGGTTGGCCGCGACCCAGGAATTGAAGGAACTGGGCCAGCCTTGCCATTTTACGAAATGAAACAGTTTGCCACGTCGACGTTCCGTTTTCAAAATCTGCTCCACCGTGTAGTAGTCTTGCTGTGTTTTTACAACAGGCTGTAATTCCGTGTCGTAAAACGTCCCCAGCAACGTTTCGCCTTGGAGATCTTCCAGTTCATAGACTCGCCGCTGTCGGGGTAGGCGCCGTTTAATCAGGAAGTGCTCATCGCTCCAGTTGGGCAAGTAACTTTTCTCGAACTTGCCCTTGACTTTACTGATCCGTACAGGGTCGCCGACCTTGTACACCGCCTTCGTCGTTCGCTGCGATGGCCTGGGGTACAAGACACGCCGGACTTGGGCTTCATTGCGTTGGGTCACGGTAATGGGGGCTCTCTCTATACTTCGATGATAGGCTCGATTGTAACCCCTCACCAGTTTCGGGAGAACATCGATGTACCGCCTTGTATTCTTATAGGTGAAATATTTATACATGCGGCCTTTGAATGTCCTGTTGAACCTCTCCACCACGGAAGCCTTGGTCTCGTTGTACGTATGGAAGAAAAACACCTTCTGTTTCTTGAGAAAGGCTTGGAACGGTCTGTTGAGGAATTCCGTACCTTCGTCGGTTTGCAAATACAAAGGTTTGCGCCCGGTCTTGAAGATGTCTTTGAACGCCGCTATGAGATTTGCCCCCGTTTTCGTCCGGATGGGTACCACCCACGCATACTTGGATAGGATATCGATGCACGTCAAGATATACCGATTCTCATCGTTGTGTTTGGCAAAGGCGCTCATATCCACCAAATCCGCTTGCCACTGGGCATCTATTCCTCCCACGATGACCCGGTTCCGTAGAAAATGGCGATGGACAGATCGATGTAAGGTATAGGTGTCTTGTCTTCTTAACCAATCTCGGACTTGGGCACGTTGTACCCCCTGGGGTTTGGCCGCTCGATAGAGAGCCGACAATGCACTATAGGCTGCCGGACTGTCGGGACTGTAGTATAAGTTATCCAACACCTTCTCCCAGCGCTTCATGGTGACAAAATGATGATGGACCCTGGCTCTATCGTTTATTTATAACGGGTATATCTTGGGCCTGAGTTTCTTTCTGATTTTCTTCGTGGACTTCCACAGTGGCCATGGTCAATGACCAGTCCAACTCGTCTGATGACCGCTTGATAAGCACTTCATCCACATCCACCACGGCATCTTCCAATGCAGACCATAGATCAGGGTGAAGGGTAAAATGCACTGTACCTCCATCTAGCCGAGCCAATTGAGCAAAGAAAGGGCCGCGTCGGATGTACACATCGTGACACAAGTGGATGAGGTCGCCGTCCAGTTCACCAGACAACACCCGTTTGAATTTGGTCCAGCCCTCCCGGGACAGACGAATGTGAGCCGGGCACGGTTGTGTAGGGTCCGTGTCTCCCACCACCTCCTCCATGATATCGACCTTATCCGCATACACGTGCAGGAAAACCTCGGGGTCAAGCTGAAATACGCCAGTACTATATGCTCCGTCATGGTCAGTACGTGAATGGTACCAGATTTCACTGTCTCTCGTATTTATAGGGAGAACCCCGTGAGATCAAAGGATCAGGTGGTCATGTCATTGGGCTGACTGAGTGTAGCGGGGTAATCAATGGCATCGTCGTCGGGTTCATGTAGTTGTTCATGGGGTTCAGCCATTGGCCCCGCGGCTTCATCACGGATTTTTTCTTCTTCTTCATCGTTCTGGCCCGTCATGTGTGTGTGGGTGGCTTCATGAGGTGACACTGTCATTCCAGCCTCTGCGCATTCTATACATATAGTATTTTCTCCATCCGCTTTTTTTTCATTAGGTTCATCTAGTGCGTGTTCGATAGCATGAGCCCATGCCAATTGGTGGGGTGATCGATCGTCGGGTATAAATAACTGGTCCACCAGAGGGCCTATTTTCTCCAAGGCTGACCACAGAGAGGGAGTTAGGAGGAAACTTCGAGCCGGCTCTTGGTAGCGTCCCACCCGTGGGTAGAGCGCAGTATGGTATACGTAGTTGGCCTTGTCCAGGTGGATCAGGTGTCCGTCTAACTCTCCGCTCAACACCCGTTTAAACTTAGTCCACCCATCACGCTGTAGTGTCACCGTATTCGATAAAGTCTCAGGGGACGCCCTCCAATCCCCGCCACTATCTTCCACCAGAGTCACATAATCTTCATAAACGTATAATCCCACCTGGTAAGGTGTAAGGGGGAGGATGGCTCGTAGGACGGATGACATGCTTGGTCCAAATGTCGAACGGTGAATGACACACACTCTGTCTGACCCTGGTATTTATAGTGTCAATACCACAGCGCCAGAGTGAATAGGGCACAGACTAGTATGAGGCCAACCAGCCGGTGCTGGTTGCGGCGTGAGCGCTCGTGGTCCATAGCCCGAGCATCAAGGATGGCTGTCATAGTCCAGTAGTGGTGAGTGATGGCACGCCTCTCCATCGAGTGCACTCTGTGGAGGACCGCTTCTGTGAACTCGTTCAGGATCTGGCGTCGTCCCTCGTTGTCGTCGCCATCTGCAAACATGGACCGGACCACTGCTCGGTAACCCGTGAATGAATTCACCACGGTGGCATACTGTAAAATGCGAGTCGCATGGGGCTGGGTCTCCGCCATGGCTCTGTAGAAATGAAGGTGTGGGATTCAGAGGGACGTGTTTTATAGACCAGATGTAGCTCTACGGGTATAGTCCGTGATACGTACTATTCTGATGGGTTAGTCCAAAAAAAGGGAGCAACAACAACACACAGATTACAGATCAATCCTTTTATTATGCGTGAACAACATAGAAATGCATGTACTGACCTGTCTGTGGGAGGTTTCCCACAATGGCGTTCACCTTCGCGTCTTTTCGTGTACGTCCGTGTCTTTTCGTTAAAGTCCGTGTATCTTCGGTAAAGTCCGTAGGCATTGGGCAAGGAAGCTTTTTCCCGAGACCGAATCACCGCCAGACATGACTGCATCACCGCGGATGAATACATTCTTGCACTCACTCACACCACAGGTCGAGTGAGGTATCAAATTGAAGCATAGGTGAAGGAGCATTTAATGGACTGGGTGTGGAGTTACAAGCGTCTAGTCCGTCATTCATAATCCAGCCGTCGTCCATTAGAGAATATCCGCGTCCATAATCCAAAGACCTATTCCATTTCCATATAACAGTATTAGCACCAAATTCAAAAAGACAAAAGTATACATAAACATAGGCTTGTTTCCTGCAAGAGAGAAGCGGTCAACAGTTTTCAATGATACCGGCAAGACATCATGATGTTCCAAAATATCAAATCCGTATCGCTGATCAGTATTCTTAATCCATAATATTCGTTATAGAGTCGTCATCTAAAAATAATGTACCTCAGTCACGCTTTGATTGTGACTGTTCATATGAACCTTGACCTTGAACTGATCACGTGACCTCCCCGTGAGGGAAAAACCCCAGAACCAAGTCAGTACATGCATCCCATAGTCCCAGGTCACGCCCGATTCACGCAGACCGGAAGTGACGTCATACACCTGCGCACAACCGTGATGGAAAAAACCCAGAACCAAGTCAGGACATGCATTCCACACAGGCAGAATGCAGGCAGGCAGACAGGAAGGCAGGCAGGTAGGAGGGCTGGCTGGCTGGCTGGCTGATCAAGTCAGGTCAGGTAAGTCAGATTGAATACACCCCTTTCCCTAAAAATCGACTCCTTTTATACATTTTACTACTCGCGGCCATCTTGTACCCACCTCCCACCAAATCACACTCGCGGCCATCTTGTATCCACCTCCCACATCTCACTCACACTGGCGGCCATCTTGTACCCACCTCCCACATCTTCCACTCACTGGCGGCCATCTTGTACCCACCTCCCACATGTCACTCACACTGGCGGCCATCTTGTACCCACCTCCCACATCTTCCACTCACTGGCGGCCATCTTGTACCCACCTCCCACATCTCACTCACACTGGCGGCCATCTTGTACCCACCTCCCACATCTCACTCACACTGGCGGCCATCTTGTACCCACCTCCCACATCTCACTCACACTCGCGGCCATCTTGTACCCACCTCCCACATCATGACACTCGCGGCCATCTTGTACCCACCTCCCACATCTCACTCACACTGGCGGCCATCTTGTACCCACCTCCCACATCATGACACTCGCGGCCATCTTGTACCCACCTCCCACACATGACACTCGCGGCCATCTTGTACCCACCTCCCACATCATGACACTCGCGGCCATCTTGTACCCACCTCCCACACATGACACTCGCGGCCATCTTGTACCCACCTCCCACACATCACGCATGCGCACACCGCCCCAATACCGCCCCATTTTTTTTTTCTGCGCACACTTATGACGTCACACAAGGTTCTGCGCATGCGCAGTGAGGCGCTATTACGCCAATTTACGTATTGTATACTACTCACGGTCTTGTACTATAATGTAGGACATAGTACCTAGAAACGCACTGCTAGGAATCCATATTGGCATCCATGTTGAAAGCACAGTATCACGCCGAAACTCCGAACAGCGCGTTTCAGCTGTATGACTTCCGTTACCATGGAGATCAACTTGAGACGAAACCCAGGAGAAAACACCTCAAATTAGGAGAGATCCTTCGGAGGTAGAATCAAGGAAATATCCATTCCATTTGGAATTTATCTCCCGATAAATACACCGAGGATTTTGTGACCGGAAACACGTCCTATAGGATGTGGTCATTAGTCAGCCATCGTCTCTTTAATTAGATCCACGATACATCAAATTGGCGACCGAGGTGTGGATATTGATTAAATTCGATAGGTAAGCAACTTTCCTTGAACTGTGATTAAATTCGGCAGTGGTGAATGAACTGAACTGTGTGTAAAACGAAAAAAACTGAACTGAGTGAGAATTTTCGTGGGTGCAAATTACCACGACGCACGATGGCTAGACTGACTGCAGATTTACCGACTGTACCTCTATTTAATGTGAGCGGCGAACAAACCATTTTAGCCCAACGATGAGAAACTTGGAGATGCAGATATGAATATTATGTAGTGAAAACTGGAATAACAAATTCAACCAGACAAAAAGCGTTGTTATTACATTTAGCAGGCCCAGAAGTTCATGATGTTTTCGGAACATTGCCGGCAACTCAAAATGATGACTATGAAGGTACATTGGAAGCATTAAACGGGTACTTCAAACCAAAGAAGAATCTGGCCTTTGAACGGCATGTTTCCATCAAGCAGAACAATCTGAAATGAAACTTTGACAGTTATTTCACCAGACTTAGAAAACTAACCCAAACGTGTGAGTACGGTGAACTGGCCAGTGACATGATCAGGGACCAAGTAGCAAATAAATGCAAAAACACACAGTTACGGAGGAGGTTGCTGCGGGTGCAAGACCTGACTTTGGATGCAGCTATATCCATTGCGCGAACATATGAAATAGCAGATCGGCAAGCAATTTTAATGGAAACCAAGTCTCACCATTCAGAAACTGTAATGAAATTACAAAAACTTGGAAAATCATGGCAAAAGCAATCGGGTGCAAAAACCGAAACAGGATTATAACGTTTACGAAGGAAAACCGAACACTCAAAATGAACATGGAGCTTGTTTTCCGTGTGGCAGGAACGGTCACCATCAAAAACCATGTTTTGTAGCCAAAGATGTGATAATAAATGTGGAAAATGAGGCCATCTGACGGCCACGTTTAGAGCAACAATGGAAGACGGTGAAAGACGAAATAAAGGTAAAATGAAGTTCTGGAAGCAAAAAATGAATTGCTTAGAATCTGGAAATACATATAGGTGTGATGACACGGACGATGAGTTTTCACGGTACACAATAAACCGGATGCGGCAAAGATTGATTTCCGGGTAAATAGAACGAAAGTTCATTTACTAGTCGATTCGGGAGCTAGTGTGAACATGCTGGACGAAAAAACTTTTGACCAGATAAAAACTACAGAAACTGAGTTACGTTCTTGTAAATCGCGTATCTTCACATATGGATCAACGACACCGTTGAAAGTCAAGGGACAATTTAACACTAAGATAGAAATCCATGGGAAAAACAGACAAAACCAGCAATAGAATTAGGGATCTTGAAAATTGAAATTTCAGAACAGATCAATTATATGGAGGGCCAAAGGGGTCTTTCTGATGATCTAATAAACAACATGCCAAAGCAGAGTAGTAGTATGGGGGGAGGGGGGGAGGCAGAGGGGTCTCTCAAAATTTTCACAGGAACATCAACAAGTCTTTAATGGATTGGGTAAACTTGAAGATTTCCAGCTGAAAATACACATTGATAAATCTGTGAAACCCGTCGCTCAACCAGCGAGGAAAATTCCATTCCGAATGCGTAAACAGGTAGAAGAACAACTCAAGCTGTTAGAAGATGATGACGTCATTGAACGTGTAGAGGGGCCAACTCCTTGGGCTTCTCCATTGGTTTCACATATGAAACCATTTTTTCTGGACCCGACCATGGCTGGGACAACTTTAGTATTCAGATCATAGACGTCGTCTATCCATCTACCAAGGATTCCCCCTTTGGATTTGAGAGAAAAATTCGAGAGCGGGAACTATTATGGATGCTAGAACTTGGGTCAGTGTTTCCGTATGATTTAAATGATAATGTCAGTGGGTTCGGCAGTGTTACAAACCGCCATTCAAATATATCCAATATTGCCCAGCTATTTAAACCCCATCAACGGAGACATCGCAGCCATGGTTGGAGAAAGTTTAATAGTGCGATGATTCACGATCATATCACTTTAAATTACTTAGTGGGTTTAACTAACACACCCAATAGTACACATAGCTTACGTACAGTTCTGTATGCGTTACCTCTCAGAGCTTTAAATCATATAGCCAGAGATATACAACAATCTGCATCCTCAGGAAATATAATACCACCCAAAATCTCTAAAGTATGTCAAGATATAGCGTATTTTCGGTTGTATCGTCCAGTGAACATAATCGAAACATCCCAAGATCGACTTTTCTTGAAACTCAACTACTTAGATAAAGGACTGAACATTATTAATTTACCTCGAATCCTGAATGATCCAGAGGTACGCAATACTGTACCAAACTATTTCAAGTTCACAGAACCTCCTTGCATTTCTTATAAGTATACTAAATCTATAGCCACCAAAATATTCAATCACTCTAATGCTGTCAAGGAGTTTGACTGGAACTTATACACGTCGGGGGGCTATAGTTGTGATTGTGAATCGTCGAACTTTATCTATACACCATGCAAACATGCTGTGACTGGTGACCTTGATGTGTTGAGTGATAAGGACCTAAGATTACTCCTGATGAAGGGACCTAAATATAGAGAGCCGAGAAGTATAAATCTGAAGGCCAACCAGAAGATAGTCCTGTCTGCTTTGGAACAGTACGTTATTGATTGGTCTAAGCGAGAAAAAGTTGAACCTACAGTACTCGATGATTGGCTGGACCTCACCAAGAGCAAGGTCGTTGAAACAATCCGCCATACTGACAGAAGTACCCTTCCCCAAGCAAACAAGTACTGAGAAACCCCAGTTCGCAAAAAGTGCTAGCAACTCTCCAGAGTAAATTCGTCATAGTCCCAGCAGACAAAGCTCCAAATAATGTAATATTCATATGTAAATATTACTATTACCAGGTGCTGGTTGAAGAATTGAGTGTAAACATATCGTCATCAAATACGTCTACTTACTCTCAAACTACCCAGGAAGATTTATTTAACAATCAAAAAACGTTTCTCAAGAAAAGAGGTATTTGTCTTCCAACCAAACATAACGATATACCAAAAGTATACTGGACTCTCAAAATGCATAAATCACCATACAAAGCTAGATTCATAGCTGGTTCTAGAAGCTGCACCACCAAGCTTCTTTCAACCCTGTTGGCGAGGGCCCTTCAAGCATTCAAGCATTCAAGCATTCGAGGAGGTAAAAGCATTTTGGGAAAGGTATTGCGCCACTATTTCTAAAAACTCTGGCGTTGAATGTATGTAGATATTGAAAAACTCAAAATGTCTTACGGAAGAACTTGATGCTAAATGTCACATACCGTATAGACATGTATCCACATGGGATTTCTCGACTCTCTATACCACAATCCCTCATCAGGACCTTATTGACCGTCTAAGTTCATTAATAGTATCTGTGTTCAAGAAAACTGATCGTAGATATATTAATGTCGGAAGCCATGAAGCATTCTTTAGCTCTACTACATACAAGAGATATCATTCATGGGATGTTTCTTTGTTTATAGAGTTGCTTGAATTTCTCATTAAAAATATCTATGTGAAATTTGGCAACACAATATATCAGCAGCATATAGGTATTCCAATGGTACTAATTGTGCACCCCTGTTGGCTGACCTGTATCTGTTCTCTTATGAATATGACTATATGCAGGCGCTTTCAAAAACCGATCCATTCAAAGCCCATTCCTTCTCATTCACCAAATGCTATATAGACGATCTTCTCGCTGTGGATAATCGCTATATAAATGACGCATTGAAGGATATATATCCACCTTCACTGGATTTGAAGGAAACTACAGATAGCCTTACAGGCACATCATATTTAGATCTCTATCTCTATAAAAATGAAGCGGGCATTCTCTCTCGTCGACTTTATGACAAAAGAGATGATTACAATTTCGACATCGTAAACTATCCCTTTCTGGATAGTAATATTCCAGTGGGACCTGCAAATGGCGTATACATATCTCGCTTAGTAGCATTTGCTAGATCCTGTGTTAAATGTGATGATTTTAATCAACGTCACAAAACATTGCTGCAGAAACTTATAAAACAGGGCTATTCCACCAAGCGCCTCCACTCAGAGTTTCTCAAATTTGGCGATACATATCGCATGCTGATAGCAAAATACGAACGTAGCGTGCAAGATCTATGGCGCTACGTTTCGTAACTTGTGTCTAATTCCGCTTAACTCGGGGCTAGGGGCCGTATGAACCCATGTACTTCAAGATCCTCATGGTACTCATATGAACAGTCACAATCTAAGCGTGACTGAGATACATCATTCTTTAGATGACGACTTTACAACGAATATTATGGATTAAGAATACTGATCAGCGATACGGATTTGATAATTTTGGAACATCATGATGTCTTGTCGACATCATTGAAAACTGTTGACCGCTTCTCTCTTGCAGGAAACAAGTCTATGTTTATCTATACTATGATTGTCTTTTTAAATTTGGTGCTAATACTGTTATATGGAATATGGAATAGGTCTTTGGATTATGGACGCGGATATTCTCTAATGGACGACGGCTGAATTATGAATGACGCACCAGACGCTTGTAATCAGTACCAAAGGCTGATGTTAGCATTCGTTCGTGCATCGATATGCGACAAGCCAACGTGGCTGTATTAAGGGAAAGCTTTCCAATTCCGAATGTTGTTGAAACTGATGAACGGTGCTACAATATTTTTCGATCCTGGATTTAAGAGCAGGATATCTCCAGATTTAGTTGGAGCCAGAATCACGTGAAATCACCACGTTTGTCAGTCACAGAGGCCTGTACCCTTATAAACGTTTGATTTTTGGCGTCTCAGGTGCACCGGAAACGTATCAGCGTGCTATTAGCATTTGATCCAGGACTGTGAAGGATGTGTCAACATTTCTGATGACATCGTTTTGAGGGAAGAAGAAATTGAACATAATCAGTCCTTAAGAAATTGAAGGAACTTACACGAAAGAGCACCGAATGATCTTGGACGAAATGTCACCAAGATGCCTTCGAATCATTGAAAGGTAGTCCCGCAAGCGCTGAAGTGATGGCATACTACAAGCAAGATGCAGAAACAAAGTTGGTCGTAGACGCGAGTCTTTATGGGCTGGGGGCCAGCCTTGAATAGAAACAGGCTGATGGGTTTTTTCGCCCAATCGCATATGCAAGCAGAACATTAACTGAAACAGAGAGACGATATTGCCAAACAGATCGCGAGGCTTTGGCAGTTTTGTGGGGCTATGAACGCTTCCACGTATATTTGTATGGATTGGAGTTCACGGTTATTACTGACCACAAGTCGCTTGAGACAATAGACTCTCTGAAAGACAAACCACCAACAAATATTCAGCGATGGCCATTGAAACTACAACCGTACCGCTTTACAGTACGTTACCAGCCGGGTTCACTGAATACAGCTGATGTACTCCCCAGATCCCATGTAGACCTGTCACAGGATGACACTCATAGCATTGCTGAGGAGTACATCAATTTCATCGCTGGGCACTCAACTCTGAAAGCCATGACTCTAGAGGAAATCGAAGTTGGATCGGAGGCTGATCCAGTATTGACCAGTATGCGTGAAAATAGCTTGGAAGGAAACTGAGAAGCTTCAACCATTCTTCATGATTAGATCCAAACTGTCTGTTAAGGGTGTGCTGCTACTACGGCAAAACCGACTGGTAATTCCAGAGACACTGATACAGAAAATGCTGAATATAGCACATTCGCACCACCAAGGAGTTGTGAAAACGAAGCAGCTATTCTGAGAATATGTTTGGTGGCCAGGTATTGACCAAGCTACGGAGAAATTCATTTCATCCTGTCATGCCTGCCAGCTTGTTGGTAAAGCACAGAAACCACCAATTCTGAATATGACGGTTTTGCCAAGTGGACCGTGGAAACAGGAGTGTGAGTGAGTTAGGGTTTAACGTCGCGTTCAGCGCTATTTCGGCCATATAGCGACGATATAACTAACTACGACATGATTAGCTGGACTTGTGTGACCATCCATGTACAGCCATCATGTAGAGGAAATTAGTCTTCCCCTCACGGCAACAGACATGGTACAAAATTCATGCTGCTCGTGGAAACAGGTTGAGATGGATTTATGCGGGCCATTTCCAACTGGTGAGAACTTGATAGTTCTTTTGGACTATTATACATGCTATCCTGTTGTCGAAAAACCACACCACATTGCACGACTGGTGTGGCTCCCGACAAATTGTTGTACAATTGCGAGTTGAAGACGAAACTACCCCAGTTTGACAAAACCAAGCTAGCCCACAGACAAGTGAAGAACGCGATAAACCACAGAAAGACCGTATGAAGTTCTACGGTGATCGACATCGCCAGCGTTACTGTCAGAAATGCAAACCTGATGCTAAAGCGTTGACGCGACAAAAGTTGTCAACGGTGTGGCAACATCATGTGCACACCGTTGTGCGTCAGCATGGTTCGAGCGTCCAGATACAGTCGTCGAATGTGAAAAAATTATTTCGGAACATCTCTCATGTGAAACGCTGCTACGGACATCCCCGGAAAATAGTATTTCTGGGGAAAGGTAGGAAGATGAACTGGGCGATATGCCCAGTGATGAAACACGAGAAGCGGAAGTTCGTGTGAACCGTCCGCGTCGTGCGCGAGCTGGGCACGATATGTGCGAGAAATCCCAAGACATCTGCAGGACTATGTTCGCTACTCAGTGTGCTTAGTGAAACATTCTAGAGACTGTGCTAAGAAAATTGAAGAAAGTGAAATATGCTAATTATCACATAACTGCTGTGTTATTGGCGACATTTGGTCATGGCATATTTTTCGTATGCACCTAGGTGAATAACACTTTAAACGATTCTGATTGGACGGTGCCCGGTAGCGTGGGAAAGTTATTAATACGCGTGACGTCAAGGCGCACTTCTTTTACTACGGGGTCAAATTTACTACGATTGGGGTCAAAATTACGAGAGAATGGCTGCCGTTTTGAAAGTTGGGAGCGTGGTGAAAATCGATGGGAAAGGAAGAGCTGAGATTGTACAAATGTTGAAGGATGAAGGGGAAGTATTATATACTGCTAAACTTTTTGGAATAGACTTTGAAGTTGATTTGCCTGCCCACAGATTAGAAATTGTCACGAACGAATTTCCCCAGCAGACGACATCAGCTACTCCCTCTGTGTCGATCGTTTCCAACCCCACGAAAAATGTTCCCATGTCTAAAGGAAGATTTCAACCCGTGAATGACGACGATATTGATGATTTCATAACTCAGCAAGCAAACAAGCATACTCTCAGCAAAACGTTGAATGATATTAAAACTCTCGGGAAATATCTGCAACAGCCTACCAAAAATGAAATCCGCACGATTCACGAAATACCACCTCCCCAACTGAACATTTTGTTGTCAAAATATTTCATAAGTGTCCGTAAAGCAGACGGGTCGAAATACGAACCCAACAGCCTTCGGGCAATGATGTCAAGTTTCGACAGACAACTCCGGAGAAAGAAGTTCGGGTACAGCCTAACTTCGAGCGCTGAATTCGATCAACTCCGCGAGGTCTTGAAATCTAAACAAAAGAATCTAAAACGACAAGGCAAGGGAAATCTTCCAAATAAATCAGACCCCATTTCTCCCGAACAGGTTGATGAACTTTGGCTGACTGAAGCACTTGGAAAGAAAACGCAGAACAAAATCCTCCAGAGTTTGTGGTTCTTTAATACCGTTCATTTTGGGATGCGTGGAGAAACGGAACACCGGCGTGCTTGTTGGGGTGACATTTCTGTGCATACGGACACGAATGGCCAGGAGTACCTAGAGTTTAACGAGAGACAGACAAAAACCAGAAATGGTGAAAATCCGCGAAACCCTCGCTAAAGCTCGCAACATATACACAACTTACTCAACTCGTTTCATAACTTTCATATTGAATGACCACTCGTGTGAGATCCTCTATGACTGTGCTAAAAAAACTGAAACATTCTAGAGACTGTGCTAACAAAGTGAAATGCTATATTAAGTAAAATGATTTTATTTGATCAGTATTAACTGATTTAATGAAAGACAAACACTGGACATGTGTTGGATATTAAAGATATCCACAGATACATTTATTTACATTAATGAGTAGAATGAGATCCAATGAAACGATTATTTACATTTACAATACCATGAACAATCCAGTGAGATAGTTTGACATTATTTCATTGTTACCATTGATTGAAATACTAGCTATGATGAATGAAGTAATTGACATTTTATCACAATTGATTTAATGATAAAGATAATTAATGAAGTAATTGATAAATAAACTAGAGCCTTAGGCACTGAAACGGGGCTATTTAAGTGTAAAATAGGCTGTTGGAATAATTCCACTAACTCTTTGATGTTCAGTCCCATGGCGAAGAGCCATACAATTTGTAGTCTAACACATTTCTCTCAATAAGGATCTCTAGTGCATTAGTGTAATTGTACACATATATATATATTTAAAAAAATAACTTGTGACCGATGGGACAGACATTTATTATGAAACCAACCTGATGAAATGATAAATAATGTCTTCCCTGCATGTTACCAATATTTGTAAAATATTTTCACTTTTTCCAGATTATAGAAAGCATATCCTTCAGCAGTAAATGACAAAAAAATGAATATTGAGATACAATGTAAAATCCTCATGGTTAGATAGACTGGATCTATGCTGGAATGTATCATCTCGTGGCATCATATTATATACATGTACCTCCTCCTGCCAGTACACCCCTAGTTTGGAAGGTTGTAATTACAAATTCTGACAATGGTTGTATGCAGACTTGTACATGTAGATCGCTTCTATCTAAACATAATGACTTGGAGTTTGACCCTATCAATTGACCCTATCAGCTAAGTGAACCAAGCCATTGACCTAGGTCATGCATGTGTCTATGCTCTAAATGGTATAGAGGGTCTGGTGGAGGGGATGTTTGTGTGTTAGTCCCCAAGTTACATACCGTGTATACAATTTCTGCAAGAATGGAAGCCTAGAAAATTAGAATTTCTTGCCAACATGGCAAACATATGATAAGTCTGCCTTAAACTATTTTCTTCTGTATATGTTAAGTGTTCTAAATAAAGTTTTTATCAACCAGCGATTTATGACATCCTTTCAGGAAAACACTCTAAGTCAACCTCTGAATAGTATCCATTTTGTATTCATGCTCTAAAGCAAGAAATCTCTGTGAAAATGACATATGAACATATATAAGAATAGCAGAAAATATTTAACTTCACTAATATAGACCAGGTGAAACAAAATCTAGCCCAAATAGTTGACCAAACTATCTGCAGTAGCTGAATAACTTGAGGACTTTTTTCTTCTGCTCTTCCTCTCAAAGCCTAAAGCAGTTAATTAAACAACCAGTCACCCTGGCAACGGTACCAAATGTGCTCAAGTTTTTCCTCACTATAAGACAGGACCATTAGTCCCTACGGGTCTAAATCGCTCCGTTAAAAAGTAAAGATACTGTTATTTTAGGAATTCTTAATTGTTTCAGGTCGTACACAGTAACTCTCTAGTTAGGGCGAGATGTGATGTCTGCATCCATATTATATAGCGACATGCGATAATCAGTGGTACACACCCTCTATTGTAACATCCGGGTCATTCAGGTAATCTGACGTAACGTTACACAATACAGACAGAAGTCAGCCATTACATGAACACTTCAATCTGTGTCTTCGTTGTTTATCTCTTCAATTAGACCCACGATACATCACAATTAATGCGCGAGGTACTATGACTTCGACGGAATAGGCCGAGCAGTCGCGAATGGTGCGTGAACCTGCCCTCCACATTCGCGACTGTTCAGCCTATTCCGTTGAAGTCATAGTACCTCGCGCATTAATGGTGTAATGATTTTACAGCCCTTAGCTGTAAACCGTGATCCGCCGCACGTGAGGCACATCACATGCTATAGTATGTTTCCACTCACATAGTTTTCGTTGTATTTCTCCCTTATGAGGAGATAAAATATATATCCAAATGAAATGGATATTCCCTTGAGTTTACCCGTGAAGGATCTCTTCTAATTTAAGAAGTTTCTCCTGGTTTTTCTTCTTGATCTGTTCTCCATGGTAACGGAAGTCATACCGCTGACATGCGCTGTTAGAAGATTCGGCGTGATACTGTGCTTTCAACATGGATGCCAATATAAATTCCTAGCAGTGCGTCACGAGGTATTAATGTCCTACATTATCCGAGATCGTATCGAGTGCTACCCTTCAGTCGCATGCCTGCTGTAAATATGCAGTAAAAATGCGGTATTTCTGGAATTTCGATGGGGCTTCTTAGAGGGGGAAATCTATTTCTGCTGTATTCTGCAGCGAAAATCGACGAACTGCTCCGTGATCCGCTGTTTGCAGCGCGAGCAAGAGAACGGGAAGACCCCTGTTGCAATCATCTCCCTTTGGTGTATATTCCATGGGGTCTGAAGTATGCAATTTCAGCAGACAATATACACCAAAATGCAGTTTTATCTCAGTACAATTTATATATGGACACACTCTTTTAAATATTAAAAGTATACCTTATACTAAAATGATGAGCGCAGTGTATTTATCGGGTGTTAGTTCCGGCGTGAATGATAATTATGGTAGGCCGTCAGTGCCAAAACCTCGATCATTTAGACCGCGGTGTAAATCGAATTTATACCGTGGTGTAAATATTTTTGACTCGCAATGCAAGAATCCGCGCAATGCAAGCATCACTCGCAATGCAAGGATCCGCGCATTTCGAGGAAAAAATATTTACACTAAATAAATTAAATTCACTCGCAATCCTTGCATTGCGAGTGATCCTTGCATTGCGCGGATCCTTGCATTGCCAGTGATGCTTGCATTGCGCGGATCCTTCCATTGCGAGTCAAAATATTTACACCGCGGTCTAAATGACTGAGGTTTTGGCACTGACGGTCTACCATAGATAATTCCCGCACGTAGAGGTAATTTGCTCCAGCCAGTGAATATTGGGTCCAGACCACTATTAAAATTTACATTGGCGGCAATGTTAAAAACTGTTAACGTAATTGCATCTCCTCGATTGATTAATTAAGTCTCGACTTCCATATTTCGACCAGAAGTACTTTAATTCAAGTACTACAACCGGACAGACTTCTTGACGGGGGTCGCCCATTGAAATTTTGAGTTATGCGCGCTCCTACAAATGACGTCATAATTTTGGCTTTTTTCTCTGCTTTCAGAAAGCGGTGCACAGGCACCCAAATAGTCCCTCTTATCAACTCCTTATTAGGCCTTGAGTTAAAATCAAACTCACAGCAGAACCAAACACATACCATACTCCAATCACCTACCACTGGCCTTCAATTATTCCTCGCAACAGAGATTGGAAAAAATATTGAAAACAATTCACTTCTCTGGCAGAGGTTGCCTAATAGTGGTCTGGTACCTATTGTCTCGCCCCGTCATGGAGGCGGGAAGTATTCCGCGCGTGCAACAGGTGGCCACAGTTTTTTTTCTGCTTCTTTCAAAATCTATATACATAATCTGCATTCTCAATAATAATAATACATATTATACAAATATGAACCCTTTGTCACTCTCAATGTGGCCGTCGTCACCATTTTATGTTACCCCTTTTTTTCTTTTCACAAATATCCATATTACCCATTTGCTTCGCCAATCAGAAAAATACCCCAGGAAAAAAAAAACTCAATTGACAAACACGCATTTCCCAACTTTATCCAAAGTGGTCTCATAAGAAACCAGCTTGGCCACACTTGGCTTAACAATAATAAAATTATACGCTTAATTGTTTGATGCTGATAGCCCTTTAGAAGCTATTTATTTTTCATTTTGTCGAAACGATTTAAAGAAATCTTCGAACAGTATCCATTTTTTCTTGTACTTCGTAACATTTCCCGAAAGTTTGGCTGCAAAATATTCAATGCAGTAGTACTTGTATATGATGTTCAGTAAAGCTTACCAGCTGAGTTCCCTGATCAAACTTGGTTGCATAAATATATGTTTTGGTTCATACCGAATCATACACGAGCACCAACACGATTTGCCGAAGTGACATGTGAAGCTGTCGTCAGCTATCTCTTGAAGTGAACAATGAGGTAAAAATAGGGAAAAATATGTAGAAGATTTTCTGATTGCAAAATGCGTAATTTTACCGGGAATATCTGAAACTGTAGATTAACAGCACGAGTTTTAAACATGTTTACAGGAGGTTCAAGCAGGAATAACTCGACTCATGCTTGCATGGCATCTTCGGCGACCGCACAAGTGCTGACGACCTGTTTTCCATGATATATTCTACATGCACTCATGCTAATTTGATGTGTAGAATTCTAGGTTACATGAAGTGTTTACAAATATGTAAATAACAGTAGAGTGATGTATTCAATTCACATTCACAGTTCAGCATGTTCAGGCGTTTTATTTATTCATTTATTCCCAAAAAAAATCTGGAACACGAACAGCACAATTTACTGGGAACTCAATCGTCACTCGGCCGATCAGCTAGCACAGCGGTGGCAAGGAGTCGATAAAACTTGATCGCCGTTTCGATTAATAATTTCAAGCAAATGTCGAGATTCCTGGGCGCATGGAATGCGACCATATTCACCATGCTGATGGTGCCAGATAGGGTTACGGTCTCTCGTATCGTCAAAACGAAATTGAGCAACAAAAATATGCAATATTGATTGATATTTGAACATACTGTAAACATTGAGCATATGAACACATTCCATCATGGTATTAGATCGTGAGTGGTACTAAGTTTATTAATGGAGACATCGTTTTTCAGTCAGTCTGCAAAAGACGTTCCAAACATTAAAACAGCGTCATCAGTTCAAACAGTCTAGTTTTCCGGAAGAACAAGCGGTGGCAAATTTGGCAGCGCTCAGATGCTCGGGGATAAGACACAAAACTTAATAAAACAATACTTCTCCTTTGTGATATTGCTACATTTTATATTTAGGCAGCAGAAACATGTTTTAGTTGAGTGAAGCTTTCCTTGAAGTTGCAAGTAATGAATCCACCAGAGCGAGTTCTGAAAACTATTCATTCACGGAATTAGAATTAAGGATGCTGAGCCCTCCTGCACACACTTTTACACACCCTCTAGCATTTGTCTTTATTCAGCTAAAAGTATGCCTTATACCTATGGTAATATACCTGTAGGTTCGGATTTGAACAAAACATATTATTGAAAATTTAACTTTAATTTTTTAAATGCAGCTTTCAAAATGCATTCAACTTATCGTAACATATATCATCATTTCATTTCTCGTAGAGGCAACACTGATACATGGGTATCTCAGTTTTCTCAATTTTGGTCTAGTTCTCATTCTATTCTATTCTATTAATGAAATATTTCTTTACAAAAATCAAGCAATTCACAGTTTTAAACTTTGAAGTTGTATTAAATGCCAATAGAATAAGAACTAGACCAAAACTGAGACACGGATTTCCTCTTGGAGTTGTCATCTATAAGAAATGATGATGTAAGTTAAGTTTAATACTTTTTTGATAATAGCCATTTAAAAAAGGCTTATTTTAAATTTTTTTTTTATTTGAATATCTTCACAACCTACAGATTTACAGTGAACACGCTTATATATTTGGAATCGCTTACATATTTGCAAATTGTCCGGTAATGACTGAGTGAATCAGTCAGTGAGTGAGTCCATCCGAATCCTTTCTCCGGCAAAATAAGGAGAACCGTTGACAGTAGAACCTTGATTTTTGGCATGAACGTGCATTAGGGGACTGTTACCAGAAAGTTCTGAGCTGACCTACTTTTGATGAAAATTTTATGACTAATCCAGGCATTGTTTGGGGACACCGGTCGACTACAGGGAAACCGAAAACCCGCGTAACCGGAAGAAAACATTCTGCGCAAAACCAATGCGCGGTGAGCTTAAACCATGCTAAAATGGATTTCGTCAAGAAGCACGATGCGAGTGTGAAAATTTAGACTTTCCACCTGTACAAAGGAAATAATCAATTATTTCTTCGATAAATAATAAAAGTAGTAAAAAAGTTGATTTTAAGTAGTTTTGGTTTAGATTTTAGCCGACATTCAAATTGGTTTGTCAGTATTTGAGCGCGTGAGTTTGGATTAATCCCTGCCTATTTAGGTGCCCTATAAACTACGAAATTGGTAAAAATCCTTATAAATGCACTTTCAACGAATATAAACATTACGATAGCCATAAGGCATAATTTTTGCTGTATAAAGACAAATTCTAGCGGGTGTGTAAAAGTGTCTGCAGGAGGGCTCAGTATCCTTAAGTGATCATTTTGTTCTTCCCTTTAGTGCAATGGAAGTTTTTAACTTAAATGGAGCGGTTTGTGAAATGTTAGCCTTCCAATATCCTCGTTAATAATTCTAGTCAGGTCACACTGACATTGACTTAATTAAGCGCATTTCCCTGGTCTTAGGAGGCATTAGGACATGTCTTTGCCAATTTCGAGGTTTATAGGTCACCTAAGTAGGTCAAATTTCCATCAAAAGTAGGTCAGCTCCGAACTTGCTGGTAACAGTCCCCTAATGCACGTTCATGCCAAAAATCAAGGTTCTAATGTCAACGGTTCTCCTCATTTTGCCGGAGAAATGATTCGGATGAACTCACTGACTGACTCACGCATTACCGGACAATTTGCAAATGAGAGTCTACTTCGTAGGAATACATAAAAAAAAATATTTAAAATGTCAGATAATTATATACTTTTCAAACAACATAGGGGTTGACTCATTTTGTTTTCAAATTTTGTCCTGGAAGTGATTTTATGACAGTTTAAATTTCAATAATTCGACATCCGAAAAAAGAGACCATTCAACTAAAACCACTAAGACACTCTTAGTCTTTAGTTTCGAGAGATATTCGTCTTATCTTCGTCCAAAGAATTGAGCAGGAAATAGTTATTACTTTTACCCCATGAAGGCAACATTCAACTTAGGAAGTGACATCTTCCCGTCATCGAAGAGACGCTAAAACACAAAGTTCTTATGAACTGGAATTTGCAATATGGTTTTAAAAACAGTTACGTATGAGCCGACCATTGGTTGAGCATCTGAGAACATTCAGCCATGGAACTCTTCTCGACGCCTTCTATCTATACATGGTAGTGTGACTAACGTCACAGGACCTACGAAGTAGAGTTTAATATGATTTAAGTGTGTATCTTGATCTAAGACTGACACTGACATCGACCTATTAAGCGCATTTCCATGGCCTTAGGAGGCATTAGGGCATGTTTTTGCCAGTTTCGAGGATTATAGGTCGCCTAAGTAGGTCAAATTGTCAAAAGTACACTGTTATAAATCCCACCGTAAATTCACAGTTAAATGTACTGGCAGAAAAGGTGCCAGTACATTCAACTGTAAAATTACGTTGCACCGTATTTTACAATTACCGCTTTTTAACAGGCTTTGAACTGTAAAATGTTGCGCAGCATTTTATAATTACCGTTTAATGACAGGCATTCAACTGTAAAATTCCGGCTGCCCTGTAATTTACAATTTTCGTTTTTTTAACATTCTTTAAATTATACAATTACGTGGCCCCCTTGTCCACAATTATCGGTTCCGAGTTAGGTAGGTCACAGGAAGGCCGAAATGGCCATTGTCCATGAATTCGCGTAGTTCAGCTCTTGGTGTTTACAAAGCAATCACCACAAGTTTCGTTAATAATCACGAAGGAATCTGTGAAATTATTACACGAATATTGGAACACAACTCCAAGTCAGATAAAACCAAACCCAAACCGTACTGTAGACCGAAAATTAAAGTTAGCCGCTGCGTCCGTCCCAGCGTGTTCTGGTAATGCTATGGATGCTGTATCGTACAACGCAGGTGTCGGAAGTTTCCTGCAACTGAGCGTTTCGTGTGCAAAGATATCAACCTCCTTTCAGAGAAAACAAGAAATTTATGTTACGTGTGTGCGCAGTTCACCCATTCCAGTTGATGTCAACTGAAATATCACAGTTCAATTTACAGATTAATGTGTTTACGATTAAATGTACTGTAAACTCCAACATACATTTACTGTGAAATAACGGTAATTTATAACAGTGTAGGTATTGTTGGTAACGGTCCCCTAATGCGCGTTCATGCCAAAAATCAAGGTTCTAATGTCAACGGTTCTCCTTATTTTGCCGAAGAAAGTATTCGGATAGACTGACTGACTGACTGACTCATTACCGGACAATTTGCAAATGAGAGCCTACTTCGTACGAACATTGGTGACAGGGATTGCAAGGGTTCATTTTTTTTATTTTATTAGGATTCATATCGAATTATTTCTCGTGAAGATTCCGTCCCATATTAAGTCTCACTCGATGAATCCCACCGACATTTATTATCGCGGATGTATTTAACTATTTTTCCTTCAGACACAACATTATTTTGAGCACATGATCGTGATGTCAAAGGCGTCTAGTTTGAGTTACTTTGGCTTTAGTTATGCATATCAAAAAGACTTTTTTTTACATTTTTACCTGTTGAAATGTTCCAATTACAAACCGCAGGATAAGGTAAACTGTGACATTCGGAGAGAAGGCTAAAGCGATACCAGCGATCATCATTCCCCATTGGGCCAGGAGACAAACCGGTCGACGACCAAACCTATCAGCCAAAAAGGTGAAGAGTGTGGCCCCAAATGCCTGTCCAGCAATCAGAAGAGTCTGGGCGAGCTGGGCTTGATAGCTTCGACCACAAACAAGGTCCCACTGTTAGTTTGATGACAAAATGTGAAAAATAAGTATAATTCTCTTTCTCTTATATTATTATTTGGAAATGGAAACAATGACATCCATACAATTTTAATGGAGTCTGCATGTCAGTTAATGTTGACATTTTATTCACATGTACGAACAATTGAGATATACGCATATGGGTTTCACCATGTCGGAAATTATTATACAAACTGATTCGTCAGAACCGCAGCATCAAAGAACATTTTCTCTCAAATTCGGCACTAATAGCAACGTATACCATCCAGCCCTCAAGTGGGTGAACAATATGAGTTCGTACCATGTCTGTTGCCACAAAGGGTAAGATTAATTTTCTCTACAACATGAGTGTACATGGTTAATCGCACATGTCCAGTTAATCATATAATAGTTAGTTATATCGTCGCTATATGTCCGAAAAACTAATTAATGCGACGTTAAACCCTAACTCACTCACTCACGTATACGATCCCCATCCTACATTGAAAGTACCAAGCTTTATGACGTCTTCACGATCCATGAGAGGTTAACATTTTCATGCTTTTACTGCAATAACCTGTTAAGCTCCCGGTAATCAAGACAAAACCGAACTGAATCGTTTTTCGACAAATCGCAGTCCAGGACATCAAATCTGTGTATATGCTTGGTTTCGAAACAAACCTATTGTCCAAAACAGAAAACGACTGAATATGTCGGAAATTATTATCAAAACCAAGCACTGCACTTCCGGTGATCCATGCGCAGTCGATTCACAATGTCATCGGCGAAACCCTGATATCTCTGACTCAGGTTGTGCTTGGTAGAGAGTTTCATTTCCGGTTACAATGCGCAGTTGGTCGTTGCTACTAGACTCCGGAATGGGGTCAATCTGTCCGGGTCCCTCCAACAAGCGTTCGTGTCCATGGATTACACGTCCCGGCATTATGCTTAGATTAATGTATGGTTTGGCATCCCCAGTTCAAAAGATTCTCCTGGGTTAATAGATAAAGCAAAGTGAAATTATATAACCCAGTAGCTGATCAGCTGAAGTCACGGTTCAGTGAACAGACAAGTTATTTTTTGTTCTCTGGATAATATGCAACTGAGCCACTGACTGTGGAGTCTCAAGAGCGTGCAGATTCAACCACAATACCCACATTGATGCTGGGGTGCCTTATGGTGTATGGTTTCGTTAGGTGAACACAACAATGCGATATACTAGTCGAAGACAACAACCCATCCGCCCACTTATCATCCTCGCAAGCCAGTGTAACTTGGTTAGTTACCCATAACAGTTTTGGTTATAAATAGGTCGAGGGTTTCCACTTAACCGAACTAATCAGTAAGCGGGCTCAGTCAGCTCAGTTCGGTTTGAGTTTGGACTGGATTGAATTGTTTGGCTGGCCAGACTCCCTTTGATGTCAGACTGATATAGACATCGGATGTCAAAAGCGAAATCCGCAGGTTTCAGATACCGATGTGCTAATTAAAAACAACCACGGGGTAATGAAATGTGCGGGATTGTGTCAAAGACGCAACCACTCCAGAGCTCATGCGGATCACCAAAAAAATATGTCCAGGTATTCCCTCTGCAAGGATTTAGGGATTACCTGGAATTGTGAAGACGCCAATTCACATGAGCGTGTTTATCTCACTATCACGAAAGCAGGACCGTCTCTGTTGAGATCGAATGATACCCCAAGTACCAGTTATAATTATGCGCTATAGAGCATTATGACTGGACTGTGCATGCGCAACTGGATGTGGAACTGTCTATCGAGAACGACGGGTTGGAGACTTCAGGATTTCATAACCTCGCCACAGGCTCACTCCACTTATATCCATGCGAAAGTTGATCTTTACGACCTGTCTATGACTTGAACAGACACCGCCCCCACACACGCGGTTCTGGCACATAAAGTCAACCAACTGCTTTTCATATGCTCCCTCTTATCAACAGCGACGAAAACAGTCTCTAATCTGGATAAAACCACATCTAAAAACACGTACCCCTTCTTTCACTTCGCTGATTTAAGATCTTGGACCAAGGCCCGGGTTTCCGTGTTCTAGCTCTCGTCCGATTAACGCCATGCGTCTAGCTCTTTCCCTTTTTGCAACGGGGACCGACAGGCGTATGGTATATGTAAGACCCATACATTTTAACTCGTTTGATGAGATAAATGTGTTATTCTCTGGACACTATGACGATTATTGATATTCGTTAACATTAATAGAATTTAGACATATCGATCAATCCCAGGAGACATTTCATGGTTCATAATATCTCGAGGTCGTTTCAAATCGTGGAAAAGCTCGGCGATGTTGCTCCCAGATCTGCATGAACGACAGGTAAAGATGGGAAGCGTGTTTTTTTGTGGTACTCGTTTTAATCAGATCAGAGCATTCTTTTTATCGGTATTTCAACAAAGGTTTACTAGGGAATTGAAAATTGTTCCGAAAAATCGACAACTATCGCTTTTAATATTTATGATATCACTTCCGGCGCTGTGCCGGCAGTCCTGTCCGCATATCTTACTGGTGACTGGGGTAGTATTATTATACCCATGGAACCAGGCATGCGCAATAGGGAAATGTGGATTGCCTGGACATGCGCAACCAGAAGTGGAACTCTATACCGAGATTGACGGGGTTAGAACCACCCTTTCTTTCACGAAAGGAGACTCTTGAATTCAGTCCTGTCCAATAATTTACTGTGGGTCGATTGTGTATGTGTAAACGGCAGTGGAACTCTCTACCGTGTACCACACGTGTTAGAGACATCGCGATTTCAGCATTGGAGCCGCCTGGTCAGTCACGTGCATGAGGGCATTGTGGATCGACTGCGCAAGAGCAACCAGAAGAGTAGTGCTTGATTTTGCTATTAATTCACGATAGATTCAGTCGTTTTCAGTTCAGAACAATATGCTGATATTTTGAAATAAAACTAGACTAGACCAAAACAACAGAAACGTATACCTCAGTCGTTGTAGATGATGCTGAAGGGACCTGATCGTACTCGTAGCCATTCCGACAACTGGTGTCGTTGATATTCTCAAGCAGTTGTTTACAGGTCTGATAGAATCTGTGGTCGTGGCTAACATTTGTATGCAGAAATGCGTCATCGTCTGTCGCATTATGAATATGCCTGCATCGGAGCGGAGGCTGGTAGCCTGAAAGACACAATTGTTTTGTCGTGTTTTTGAGAAGGTTAGAGAGAACTACTACCTTATGGAGGTTAAAGAGGTCGTTCTTCGCTTAATAAGTTGTGATTTATTCGTCGTAAAACACGAAAATCTTCAGGCGACTTAGCTTACATAATCTCGTAACATTGATTTTGCAATTAAAGTGGGCTTAGTCTAATTAATAATAGAGAACAAAACATATCGTCAATTATTATGCAAATTAGATAGACGACAATTCTTTTAAATCATTTCGATGCGGATATATATCTCCGTGGTGGCCTATGGTGAATGTCTCTTAATTCGATATATTCTTGACTTTTATTGTGAAAACCAGGATGCAATTTGAGTGAAATTTATTCAATATTCAATTCATGTGTGTGCATTCAAACTCAACCTGTGACCTGTCAACAGACAGAAGGCCCGGTAACAGGTTCAATAAACTATATATACAGTTACTAAACTGACCATTCCAGTGACTCATCACACTGCATTTCACTGTTAAAAATGTTTGTGAAGTTACAGTAAGAATTATTGCAAAGTGTAACAGTGGAATTTACTGTTAAATTAAAGCATCAGCTTCAACTGCTATTTTACAGATCATACATGTAGCTTAGTAATACAGACAACCGGTGTAGGTTTGCATCTTTTGGATAAACTACAGTATAAATTGGAGTAAAGGGCAACAGCGTTGTATTGTAACATTATCCGGGTGTAAAATTACAGTAAGATTATTAGTGTATATTTACATTCAGTAGAAATATCGTTAAATTATTTTCGAGGTGTATTTCGTACATCTTTTTTCTATGGAAGGCAAACACCGCCAAAAATACAACAGTGAAACAAATAAGCTCGAGTCAAACGATTAACGTTCATTTGACAAACGAACAACGTTCAGGCAAACAATTAACGTTCGTTTACCAAACAATTAACGTTCATTTGACAGACGATTAACGTTCGCTTACCAAACGAACAACGTACAGTCAAACGAACATCAGACAGTCAAACGATTAACGTACAGTCAAACGAACATCAGACAGTCAAACGACTAACGTACAGTCAAACGAACATCAGACAGTCAAACGATTAACGGACAGTCAAACGAACATCAGACAGTCAAACGATTAACGAACAGAGGGCGCCACCGTCGGCATAAAAGTTTATGTGGAAAAAGCGCGCCAAATATAGAAAAATGGCGAACCAGCACATCAGTTTCAGTTTCAGTTTTATTGCAAAGGAATCAGCAGATGCTGTTTTTCATCCGTGCAAATTATTTACAATATTTACATAAAAACAATAAAAACCTAAAACAATAAAATTAAAACAATATCACAGCGAGACAATGGTTATATAAATGATACGTGATGATCACGGTTTACATATCACACAGTAGTATATTGCACTGTATGTGGACACATCACATTAAAAAGGTTCAACAAACGTTCTTATATACTTAGAACAGTGTTTTTTAAAAGTCTGTAAAGTTTTACTACGCTTTACCTCGTCTGGCAGGCTATTCCAGCTGGTGACCCCAAGAGCCGATAACGAATTCTTATAGTAATTTCCACGGAAAAGATTTAGTGGAGCAGATCTTGTGTTATATGAATGTTTTTCAGAGACATGCTTGAAACTTGTTTTGAGATGACTTGGCGTATTGCCATTAATAGCCTTCCAAACTAGGGTACATCTATTAAGATAGAATCTTTGTCTAACACTCAACCATCCACATTCCTTTAACATATCCACTCTATGTGTCCGGGGACTACATTCCAATATAATCATCATTGCTCTATTTTGATTACGTTGGAGTCTAGATATATCATTTTTACTTGCAACACTATAAATTGTAGAACAGTAGTCCAAGTGAGGCAAGACAATCGTATTATATAGGGTAAATCTCGTTTCTTTGGGAACGCAAGGTCCTATACGTTTTAATACACCAATACTTCTATTTAACTTTCGGACAATTTGATTGATGTGTTCATTGAACTGAAGATTATCATCAATGACCACACCTATTCTCCGACCCCTCATGTAAGACCCCTCCCCCTAACACAAAATTCAACAAACACTATTTTGTGGTGGTGTCGTACGGTACATGACGACGAGCGCTTTATTGACAATCACTTTGGGGACTCTAACCTCACACATTCTCCACGGGGACTCTAACCCCAAACATATTTCGGGGGACTCTAACCCCAAACATATTTCGGGGGACTCTTAACCCCACACATTCTTCACGGGGACTTTAACCCCATACATATTCCGGGGACTCTAACCCCACATATATTTCGGGGGACTCTAACCCCACACATATTTCGGGGAATTCTAACCCCACATATATTTCAGCATATATTTCCAGGGTGCTTAAATTAAGCGTTCGTTGTAGCATCGACGTGTACCGTAGACGAGAATGGTTAAACATTGATTGATTGAAATTGCAGTTTAAGGGCCGCTTCCCGTACGGATTTCGCAGCCCATCAACTCAATGTTTTATTTTAATTACACGTTACATTTCTTAGTTTGTTAAAGATGTTTACAAGCGCTGTATTATCAAATAAACAAATAAATAAGTAAATAAATATATAAATAAATAAATAAATAAGTAAAAAATAATAAATGGGCGGATGGAGATATAAATAGAATAGAAGAATTGTCTATGTACAGGTTCATCAGTTGGTTTTTGATTAGGTTATATTGGCAAGTATGTGTTCATTGTTCATTGTACATTGTAGTCGCGTGGGTGATTCCTTTGTCTTTGTACCCCTCTGTACACACAAAGCCGTCCAGAAAAAACTGGGAGAACCATAGGCGGGTTCTTCCAGAAATCTGTGCCTGTAACAATTGCTTGGAGTGTGTATTGGGGTACAGGATGGCAGGTCTACATCCTATATTGGTGAAAGTCAAAGGATCATATTTGCATTAGACAATCGTGGTTAAACAGAGACTCTCTCCCCCTTATAAAACACATAAGGCGCTCGACTGAGCACAGTTCACAGTCGGAGCTATACTCACGTCTTACACCCCATGGAGAAAGAAGTTTCCTTTTAATTCATTCCATTCAACCAAAGGAAACTATATAGTACTTAATATTATCGCACTGGACAATATCATTTTCACATAATTTTAAACACAGTTCACTATCAGTAAACCGTTTCTTCTGGCGACTTCCAATTAACATGGTATTTGTTTTTTCTATGTGTAGAATCAACTTATTGGCACATAACCATGTATAAATATTGTTGAGATCAAGCTGTAGTTTTTCTTTAATAATATTGACATCAGGATTTGCAATAAAAATGGCTGCGTCATCCGCATATAAATTAGCCTCACAGTGGTCTAGACAGGACACGATGTCGTTGATATACAACAAAATTAGCATGGGCCCCAAAATGGAACCCTGGTGAACACCGGAGTGAATTGGCAGCGGACTAGACAGTGAACTATTGGCAGCAGTTACCTGGCTTCTGCCAGACAAATAGTTTATGAACCAACTCGTATCACGAGACCCATAACAATTAAGTTTGGAAATCAAAATGCCATGGTCGACAGTGTCAAATGCCTTGCGCAAGTCGTGTAGTTCTGTCATAGCAATATTCTGTCAGTCTACAAGTGTATGTAGACTTGTCTCTGTTGAATGACCTTTCCTGAATCCAGCTTGTGCCGGCTTCAGGATATTATGTTCCTGAATGAAGTCATACATTTGCTCGTGGACTACGTTCTCTAGGATTTTGAAAAAAATAGGGAGAACCGAAATGGGGCGATAGTTATTCGGATGAAGTTTTGACTTATTCTTGTGGATGGGCGAAATACGAGCCGTTTTCCACTGTTGTGGTACTTTGCCCTGAAGCAGGGATTGATTAATTATGTTAACTCAAACTGTTGGAAATAGCAGGGGCAGCGAGTTTCAGTAGCGCAGGTTGATAATTATCAAGACCAGTAGCCTTCTTATCTGATTAAGTCCTCTAACAATTTTAAAACACGTTCATTTCTCACCCTTTCAAAACAGAATAATGGAAATGGATTTAAAACCATTTTAAACAAATAGTCAATCAACAGATGTGATTTTTGACTCTAGATTACGGCCTACGTCGATAAAAAATGAATTAAAACATTCTGCAATTCCTGTTGCAGAATTACACATAACGCCATTGACTTCAAGACCAGAAATTCCATTTGATTTGGCTTTGGGAAGTAATTCCTTCAGTAATTGCCACATGCTGGATATATTTCCTGCATTACTTTTTATTTCATTACAATAGTAGTCACTCCTAGCTTGCCTGGAAAGAGAAGTTACTTCATTCTTAAACTTCTTATATAGATCAAAGGATTCTGGTCTATTCGTCTGGGTGGCGTGAGCATGATACGCATCTCTAATCTTCTTCCAAGTATTTATTTCATCGTTATGCCACTTTGGTTTAGGTTTGCCTATTTTGAACTTCGTAAGAGGAACAAATTCATCAACTACATTGTCAAATAATGTTCACCATGCAATAATCAGCGATGCGGTTCGTCTTCTGAAACAAGCCGCTGCAATGCTTGGCCAGGCAGTTAATCTAACAACTTCTTGAAATAAACAAATATTCTGAAATTTATACATGTGTTATTCAGACTGTTGTGCTATAGATTCAGTTAAAAACATTTCAGTCAAATTTCAATTTTGACAAAAAATAACTTAAATGATGTTCACAAAGACCTGTTTGAAATAATTTCCAGCTATCCAGTTCTGCAAATAATTTATTGATCATATCATATCTTACACAATATGTTCCCCTACCAAACTTTCAATCCTATTTCCGGAACGCCAAATGCTTGACAGCTGACACTCCGTGACTTTGTATGTTGGAGTCATTTTGCCGTAAAAGGACGAATAGCTCAAATCGCTCTATTCAAGCGGGTTTTTTTTTGTTACTGATTAATAACCACTTCGTTTTTTTAAAATTTTTTATCGAAGTGATACTTAGTTAATGATAAAAATAAGAGACAGTGGATACCATAAAGGTCGAATAGCGCAAACGGGTCTATTTGGATAATTAAATGGTACGCGTATCTAAATTTTCTTGTAGTGCCTATCTAAATAGCCCGGTATTTATGGTACATTAGCCCGATCGCTCTATTCCATTTATTGGTTTTTAATTAATTGGTTTGGAGCTTTTGTCAGCTAGGGCTTTTGTACGCGGTGCTTTTGTCCCTAGGGTTTTTGTTCACTGCGGCTTTTGTCCTAGGTTCAGATATCATGATCGTGGTTCGATTTCTATTAAAGTCTGTGGCCGTTAGAAATAGAGGTCCGCAATCTGTACCCGATTTGGCCATGGGAATCAGCATTTTTATATAGCCCCAAACCGTCCTGGTGATGGACGTTCTGCTCGTGGACGTTCTGTATTTACCTGTACCCCACATCTCAGGAAACCAGAGCTGTGGGATGGGGAGAGGGAGCAAATCTGGCTCGTGTTACTCCCATATGTCGCAGATGGTGGTCTACATGTCTCTTAAACTGGTTGATACTATCACAGTCAATCGCAGATTGAGGCAATGCATTCCAGCTATTGACTACTCTCTGAGAGAAGAAGTTTTTCCTAATGTTAAGCCTTGAGCGATTCACTCTCAGTTTCAAGGTATGACCTCGTGTTTGGGTAATTTCACTATAAGCAAACCAGGTGTCCGATGTAACTTTTTCGTAGCCTTTCATAATCTTGAATACCTCAATAAGGTCGTAGATGGGGACCTGTTGAGCCTCACTCCCTAGCTTGACGACTAGAGACGACCATCCAAATTATCTCCCCTCACTGTGACGGTGGCGCCCTCTGTTGACTGATGTTCATTTGACTGTACGTTAATCGTTTGACTATCTGATGTTCGTTTGACTGTACGTTAATCGTTTGACTGTCTGATGTTCGTTCGACTGTACGTTAATCGTTTGACTGTCTGATGTTCGTTTGACTGTACGTTGTTCGTTAGTTAAGCGAACGATAATCGTCTGTCAGATGAACGTTAATTGTTTGGTAAACGAACGTTAATTGTTAATTGTTCCCAAAACATCAAATCCGTATCGCTGATCGGTAACTTAACTTGGGGAATAGGAGATTACATTTCTTAAGGAGAGGTGTCAGTTCCGGCCTACTCTCGTCAGTTCCGATCCGAGCTTGTTTTTATGTAAGGCAAACACCGCCAAAAATACAACAGTAAAACAAATAAGCTTGAGTCAAACGATTAACGTTCATTTGACAAACGAACAACGTTCAGGCAAACAATTAACGTTCGTTTACCAAACAATTAACGTTCATTTGACAGACGATTAACGTTCGCTTACCAAACGAACAACGTACAGTCAAACGAACATCAGACAATCAAACGATTAACGTACAGTCGAACGAACATCAGACAGTCAAACGATTAACGTACAGTCAAACGAACATCAGACAGTCAAACGATTAACGTACAGTCAAATGAACATCAGTCAACAGAGGGCGCCACCGTCACAGTGAGGGGAGATAATTTGGATGGTCGTCTCTAGTCGTCAAGGGAGTGGGGGTCAACAGGTCCCCATCTACGAGCAGAACGTCCACGAGCAGAACGTCCATCACCAGGACGGTTTGGGGCTATATAAAAATGCGGATTTCCATGGCCAAATCGGGTACGGATTGCGGACCTCTATTTCTAACGGCCACATACTTTAATAGAAATCGAACCACGATCATGATATCTGAACCTAGGACAAAAGCCGCGGTGAAGAAAAACCCCAGGGACAAAAGCGCCGCGTACAAAAGCCACAGAGGCTAAAGCCCTAACTGACAAAAGACGCAAACCAATTAATTAAAAACCAATCAATGCAATAGCGCGATCGGGCTAATGTACCATAAATACCGGGCTATTTAGATAGGCACTACAAGAAAATTTAGATACGCGTACCATTTAATTATCCAAATAGACCCGTTTGCGCTATTCGACCATTACGGTATCCACTGCCTCTTATTTTTATCGTTTATTAAGTATCACTTCGATAAAAAAAAGTGGTTATTAATCAGTAACAAAAAAACGGTTGAATAGAGCGATTTGAGCTATTCATCCTTTTGTAGAACTGACGATAGCGCGCCCAGTGGACCATGCACACGTGTGCGCATTGCAACAGTCAACCAGTTATGACAATTTTGAGATAGAACATTATGGCAATACTCTAATGATATGGGGTGGACGGCCACAAGTAAAAAGCTGTTTGTATAGCTCCAACAATAACGTCACATTTATACCATCTTTTCCCGTGGTTTTTTGTGTTTCCAATGAATATGATATTTATGTACAATAGAATCAATATTCATCGAGTATCGAATTGGAATAACATAGTTGTTTCAGAACCTAAAATCGCGTAGAGCTCATTTGACTCAAAAAGATATCAACATCACAATTCTCTTCTAGTTAAATGACTGTATTCATCATTGAGCCCCAGCTGACAAAAGCCCCAAATTCAAATATATATATTTAACCACTCTTGTCTGAAATGTACCGTTTAAAATGCTTCATCTAGAATTGTTTACGATTTTCATGTACCGATACTTAGAAGTGGCAATGTGTGAATAAATTATTTTAATAGTTGGTTATATCTCTGTTGAGTTCAATGTTGGGATAGCCTGAGACGTCACTCTATTTTTAAAAATGTACATTATTTTTCACGAATGTACAGCAAGTGTACATTCTTTTTCTGGAAAGAAACGCGTCCGTCAGTTAAAGCATGTAAGAAGACACGAACGACTAGTAAATGGGGCAATAGACTATTCGATGTCGGTCTCCTGAAATGTACAAATGACAAACAGCACTGCAACAAGCGAATTGGACTTATTTAATTCAGCTGGAACTAACAGGTGGAATTAAGTAATGTTCAGTAGACGAGCGAAGAAAACACAACCCAGAAAGATACCATGCCGACTACAATGTAATAAATGTGCAAATTGCATATACATGTAGGAATGGCATAAACCTTTAACTCCGAATAGCAGTCCGATAAGTGTTCTATTTATTTAATTTAACGTTTATTGTGACACGTGGGTATCGAAAGAGTCGTCCAGTCGCGGACTGTAGTTTCTCTGATTTCGGTCACGATTTATTTTTGTGAGCGTTACACTTTCTGCCTTCTGATATACATACATTAAAACACCGACTGCCTCATATATAGGTCTAATCTTTGGTGGTCGCCTGCTGGACGTTGATTGCAGACTAAGCAGTCAAAATATGACGCGTCTGTATATCGTAACACATTAATTTTCTGCCGCACGTATATGTGTGGGTACGAGTGAAATGTGTACCGGTAAACGTGAATTCCTGTCAGACATTCCGTTATTTATGGGCCTGGTATGAGATCATGCGTATGGACATATGGATATGTAATTTGTATGTCTCCATGTTTTGCTTCATATGTGTTTCACGTAATGTAGATTGTGACACGTATATATCAATTACATATATTTTTTTGTTACAAATCTTTGTAACGATAACGTGAGAGTTACGGAACAGTCAAACGGGTTGTGGAGGTTTTGTTTCGTGTGCAAATGTGTTGTGTGCCCTGAAACAACCATGATGTGTTACATAATACGGCCATTGTGTAAGTTATTTATCGCCTACGACATCGGGGAACGATTTTCCTGTGTTGAATAGATAAACAGCAGCTCAGGTAGGCGTATGCGTAAATTCCTTCCCATGTGATGGACTGTCCATCATGTAGGACGCCGTCAATCGGGTACAGTGTGCGTACTTGGCCCTTTGCAGTTATTGTTCGAATGGTTCCACACATGTAATTACCTGGGCCTATATCATGGCAATTTGTTCGGTTTGACATAGCTCATTTCATTCTTCGTGTAAGACGAAGAAGTAAATACATTATCGTTGGACTAACGTTTAAGTCGGAGAAAGACCTCGTAACTGTACATTCGTGAAAAAGAATCGACTCGGCGCTTCGCGACTCGTCGATTCTTTTTCACGAATGTACAGTTACTCGGCCTTTCTCCTTTACGGAAAGATACAAGATATGAACAGAACAATTCTCTTCTAGTTAAATGACTGTTTGTTTATTTAAATATTTATCACCTAGTATCGTTCGGACATTCAAAGCAATACTCTCTCGAGTCTGAATCCTCGTCCTGCGTACTTCAAGTAAAATCCAATATTGTAGGTTTTGGATTGGAAGAAGAACATTACTTTTATGGAATATGTTTATATTCCACAATTTTACATTCCCATACGTAGTATACACTCCGCATGTTCACGCTTATTTGGGCGAGTGCGCAGGTGTTTCTGCGCAGGTTTGTGGAGGTTTGGGGCGGACATGGAGCGGTATGCGCAGGAGTGTTCTGCGCAAGTATGACGTGACTTCCGGTCTGCGTGAATCGGACGTGACCATGGGGCACGTATTCCTCCGCGGTGATGAGGTCTGGCGGTGATGCGGTCTGCCTCCGCGGACAGAAAGTAGTCCCAAAACCGTGGGTTTTCGTGAGAATGTTCGGCAATCTTCAGGGGCGACAGCGTCTCCTAGTGGACTGATTGGGTCGAGTGAGGTGTCAAAGTGAAGCGCTCCTCCAGGGCCATTCAGTGATGGGTGGGTGCATGTAAATTTAGGATTTGTCCCGAAAATATAAAAAGCGGAACACGGACTTTACCCCTAAAATAGGGGGAAACTCCTATCAACTCTGTCAAAAAGGGCTAATATCGGTCCCTGGCTTATCCGGGCCTGCTGAGAGAGGTAGGTGGGGGAGTGGGTGTATGTAAATTTAGGATTTGTCGCGAAAATATAAAAAGCGGAACACGGACTTTACCCCTACAATAGGGGAAAACTCGTATCAACCCTATCCCAAAGGGCAAATATCGGTGCCCGGGCTTATCGCGGCCTGGGTGCATGGGTGGGTGCATGTAAAGTGAGGATTTGTCCCCGAAAATATAAAAAGCGGAACACGGACTTTACCCCTACAATAGAGGAAAACTCCTATCGACCCTATCCCAACGGGCTAATATCGATCCCTGGCTTATCGGGGCCTGCTGAGAGAGGTAGGTTGGGGGAGTGAGTGCATGTAAAATTAGGATTTGTCCCGAAAATATAAAAAGCGGAACACGGACTTTGCCCCTACAATAGGGGAAAACTCCTATCAACCCTATCCCAAAGGGTGAATATCGGTGCCCCGGGCTTATCGGGCCCTGCTGAGAGAGGCAGGGTGGGTGTATGTAAAAGTTTCTCCAGAAAAAATATAAAAAGCGGAACACGGACTTTACCCCTACAATAGAGGAAAACTCCTATCAACCCTATCCCAAAGTATAGTCACGGGATATTCATTCACATTGACCTTTGACCTCTTGGGTCAATGAGCGTCAATATGCTCTTTAAGTGCACAAGGGCCAATGAGTGCAAGTGTACTACTCTGTATCTGGGGTTAGGATGCGTAGGTGTATGACGCCACTTCCGGTAGGCGTGAATCGGGCGTGACCCTGGGGCACAGTTTTAGGCCTGTCTGACCTACATCCGGGTAATTTCCTGTGAGTGAGCGAGTGAGTGAGTGAGTGGGATCCGACTGGACTAATGTATCGTCCGTTTTCGTCATTTTGCGCATGCGCAGTCTGGCCGTAGTATAGAAAGCAGGCATTTTGGGGATTCGTGGAGGTTTGTTGAGTGATTGAGGGATCATACCTGGTCAAATGGACCGTGTGGGGTGTCAGTTTTACATTCGGGTCCTCATCTTACATTTAGGAGTAGTATAGAAAGCAACAATTTTGGGGCCCCGAGCTCCCGCCTGCCTCATCCTCGAGCTCCGAGCTCCCGACTACTCCATCCCCGAGCTCCGAGCTCCCGTCGTTACGCCTTAACGCCCGTCGTTACGCTTTAACGCCCTAGCATAACGCCTCGACGCCATGATATACACAGATGAAAGAAAAACAACAACAACAAGGATGAGAGATGAGAGAACAACAACAACAACATGTTTTTTTTCAGATGGTTTATTCTCCCCTCCAGTACATCATACCCACGCTGGGGGAGCCGCGTTGGGTATGTTTACAATTCAAGAAGACTCTTGTCCAATCAGAGGCCGCCATTTGGCGCTGTATCAGTCATATTCGTTCTTGCCCGTTACTGCGTTAGATGTATTCTCGGTTGCTCTTGTCCAATCAGAAGTCGCCGTTTCAGAAACTTTCATCTTTGCTCGGTGTGACCTAATCGTCGTCGGGCAGGCCTGGATATTGTTCGGGCAGCATGTCCTGAAAGATTTGTTTGCGCATTCTGATCGCATTTTCCAGGGCCTCAGTGGGTGGTAGCCCCATATCCTCTTCCAAGTGACGCTTTTTCTTCATGAGGGACCTGTGCGTGGGATCGCCTTTCATTTCAAGCGGTAGTAAGATATACTGTTCATAGATCGCCATGGCTGTTTTCCTGATGCAGGGGCGCCTTTGGGTGTACGACTGTTGTAAGTTATCCTGTCCGGCGTCCTGGATCGCTGCAGCATGAGTATTGATAGCTGCTGTCACAATACGATCCCAGAAGGTAGGTTCTGCCTCACTTTCCTGGTATGTATCAGTATATAGACTCACAGCAATCTCACTTTCCTGGGATGTAGACTGACTATCTGAGGTCAAGCTCTCCGTATCAGTAGATAGACTCTCTTCAATCTCTGTATCGGCTTCTTGTGCCTCGGAGTCTTCAATCCCATGTATATTTTTCTCGTGTCGCATCATATCGTAACGTCTGGTGAACGTGCGTTGGCACTCAGAGCAAGTATAAGCCATATTGACGGTTGAACGTCGACTGTGCGTGTTTTGGCAATACACTTGCTTTTATAGACAGTAACGCCCGTCAACGCTTAGCTTAACGCTTCAACGCCCTGGTGAACTAGCTCAGAAGCCCTGATTTTCATGGAATTGCCACCAATACATCGAAATGCAGTGACGCCCGTCAACGCCCGTCGTTACGCCTTAACGCCCGTCTCAACGCCCGTCAACACCCGTTGTTACGCTTTAACACCCGTCTCAATGCCTTAACGCCCTATCTTTACGCCTTAACGCCCGTCTCAGCGCCTTAACGAGCGATAAAGGGGGTTTGAAGGACGATTAACCTTTGAACTCTGAGTGCACTTTCGGTCACGTGACCGGAAGTGACCTTTGACCCTGCGCTGCTCGGAAGTGACGTCATCGTACGCAGGCGCACACACACACATACCTGGTGCACCCTGTACCCTATAGCCCTACGTGCACAGCCATGGCGATCTATGAACAGTATACCTTACTACCGCTTGAAATGAAAGGCGACCCCACACACAGGTCCATTATGAAGACCAAGCGTCACTTGAAAGAGGATATGGGGCTACCACCCACTGAGGCCCTGGAAAATGCGATCAGAATGCGCAAACAACTTTTTCAGGACATGCTGCCCGAACAATATCCAGGCCTGCCCGACGACGATTAGGTCACACCGAGCAAAAATGAAAGTTTCTGAAACGGCGACTTCTGATTGGACAAGAGCAACCGAGAATACATCTAACGCAGTAACGGGCAAGAACGAATCTGACTGATACAACGCCAAATGGCGGCCTCTGATTGAATTGAATTTTTTATTCACCAACCGAGAAATTGATAACAAATTAACACATGATGTAATGATATATACACAGATGTCGATAAAGAAGAAGGATATGGTGATCGGCGAGAAAAAACCCCAAGGGGCTTGTGGTATCCCAGCATAATACAAAAGGCATATACATTTACAAAAGACGTCAATTTATGTTTGTGAGATGTTGAGGAATGAAAAGTAATTATCAGAGAGTGTGGTGAATAAAATACAACCATTGGTATATACTGTATGTGTTTAATTAAGAGTGTATATGGGTGTAGTGTTATCTGTTTGTAGATATTGTTTCGCAAGTGTTTTGAATAATGATACATTATTGTAAGTCGGAGGGTAACTTGTTCCATTCTCTAGGGGCTTTGATTTTAGGTGTGTGAAATGAAAGATCAGTTCGGAAGAAGGGCCTATATAACTTGTATGAGGAACCCCTGGTAGGATAATTGTGTATGTCAGATAATTTGGTGAAGTACTTATGGAATTGTTTGGGCAACAATGAGCAATGATGGATGAATTTCTGACAGAATTGCAACATAACATAACGATTAAGTTCCAAGACCGGCAATATTTTGAGGCTGGCAAATAAAGGACTTGAGTGTTCGAGTTTATTCGAAAGAGAAATAATTCGAATTGCTCTTTTTTGCAGGAGAATTAGAGATTTTAAGTGGCTAACATAAGTGTTGCCCCAAATGACATTACAATAAGATAGATAGGGATAAATGAGTGAGTAGTACAAGATATAAAGGGTTCTTTTGTTTAGGCATTGCTTGACGGAAATAATCATGCCAATGTTTCTCGATATTTTCTTACAGAGTTCGTTGATATGATTTTTCCAATTTAATTTTTCATTCAAGTATACACCGAGAAACTTAAAACAATCAACTCTTTCAATGCCATGCCCCATTACAGGCAACTCCGGCGTAAATGGTACGTTTCTTTTACAGTTGGGTGAGATCAACATGAATTTTGTCTTTTTGATGTTTAATGACAATTTATTACACGAGAACCAGTTATTTAATAAAGTTAGTTCTTGTGACATGATGTCAAAGAGGACTTGTGGATTAGCATTGGACAGAGTTACACTCGTGTCATCAGCGAATAGAACGATTTTCAAAATATCTGAAACTAGTTTTACATCATTGATATAAATGAGGAATAGTAATGGTCCCAGGAAGGAACCTTGAGGGACACCACATGTAATTTGTTCTGCTTTAGATATTGTTCCATTATACGAAACAGACTGCAGACGACCACTTAAATAACTTCTGAACCACTGGTTGCTTAACCCACGGAATCCATAGTGTTCCAATTTTTTTAACAGTATAGAGTGGTCAACGGTGTCGAACGCCTTTGAAAGATCTAGAAACGTGACAATGCTGAACAGTTTGGATTCCTTGGCAGCAACCAGTGATTCATATAACGACAGTACTGCTAAGTAGGTGGAGTGGTTCGATCTGAATCCAAACTGATTGCAGCATAAAATAGCAAATTCTTCAAGATAGTCATTGATGTTATTAGCAACAAACTTTTCTAAGATTTTACTAAGACATGGTAATACCGAAATGGGTCTTTAATTTTCAAATACATGTTTGTCACCAGATTTGTGTATGGGGGTGGCCTTGGCTATTTTTTTTCTGACGGAACGATACCAGTCTGGACGGATAAGTTAATAATTTTTGATAAAGGTAAGCTGATAGTTTGAGCGACAGGTTTGAGAAGTGACATACGAATTCCATCAAGTCCAGCTGCACTATTTTTGGAATTCATGATAATTTCTGCTATCTGGGAAGATGTACATTGTTGGAATTTGAAATTGTTCGGAAAATGTCTTGTAAGATAGTCTGAAAATCTACCGTCTACCTCTGGGATTTTTTCAGCCAAATTACTAGCGGCTGAACAGAAATATTCATTAAACTTGGCGATACTTGTTGAATCTGTAGTTTCAACATTATCAATATTAAACATCTTCGGCAGAGACGTTGTTTTTTGCCGATTAAGTAACTGGTTTATCGTTTACCAGGTACCCTTAATATCATTATGACATTCGTCGAATTTGTTATGGAAGTAAGATTTCTTTGCAATTTTTAAAGTGTGGTTAAGTTTATTCCTGTATTGTCGATATTGCGTCCTAATCAACGGGTGTGAGTGTTTAAGCTGGAGCAGATACAGTCGGTTCTTTTCCCGGATTGAAGATAATATACCAGGAGTTACCCATGGTTTTATAATTTTGGTTTTCTGAATAGGTTTAGTTAAAACGGGAAAACATTCAACATAGATCGTGGTGAAATGGTGAGAGAAGACTTCAAATGCAGTATTTACGTCGTAATGTTCCCCCATGATCCGTCCCCAATCATTGTTATTAATCCTGTCTGAGAATATTTCTTGATTTTCCTTCGTTATTTTACGATATGTAATTTCACTTATATCAGGGGGTTTAGGCATGCGTTGTTTATCCATATAAAATACAGGAAAATGATCCGTCATGTCCGTGAGGTAAATGCCAGACATGACAGTTTCATCATACGAAATGGTAAAGATATTAGCGCTGTAATACGGGTGGGTTTAGTTATTTTCGGAAAAAAGTTGTACGACTTCATGATTTCCAGGAAATTTTTAGATGGTAAATGATGATCGACCTTAAATAAATCTATATTAAAGTCACCCATAAGCGTACACTTTGTTTTTTCCACTTTTATAGCTGCTAGAATTGTAGTTAATTGGTTATTGAAACAGTTAGGATTATTTCCAGGTGGTCGATAAAATAAACCCACCAGTAGGAACACCAATTTCTATAAATAAACTTTCATATTGGTTTTCTTCGTGAGAAGATATGTCTTCCCTGACAGTACAGGATGAGATATCACCCCGGACATAAATAACTAAGCCCCCACCCTTTTTCTTTTGACGAGAAGAAATATACGGTATGTAACCAGGGATATTGAAGAGCTTTTGTGTGGAGACATTAAGCCAGCTTTCAGATATACCGATGACGGTAAACCTGGTCTTGAAATTGTAGATGAAACCTGTAATCTCAGTAAAATCTTTTCTTAAAGAGTAAACTGATCGGACAAGAATATTCTTGAATTGTAAACATACCCAAAGCGGCTCCCCCAGCGTGGGTATGATGTACTGGAGGGGAGAATAAACCATATGAAAAAAACATGTTGTTGTTGTTGTTGTTGTTGTTCTCTCATCTCTCATCCTTGTTGTTGTTGTTTTTCTTTCATCTGTGTATATCATGGCGTCAAGACGTTATGCTAGGGCGTTAAGGCGTAACGACGGGCGTTAAGGCGTAACGATGGGAGCTCGGGGATGGAGTAGTCGGGAGCTCGGAGCTCGGGGATGAGGCAGGCGGGAGCTCGGAGCTCGGAGCTCGGGGCCCCAAAATTGTTGCTTTCTATACTACTCCTCAATGTAAGATGAGGACCCGGATGTAAAACTGACATCCCACACGGTCCATTTGACCAGGTATGGTCCCTCAATCACTCAACAAACCTCCACGAATCCCCAAAATGCCATGGCTGTGCCCGTACGGCCAGACTGCGCATGCGCAAAATGATGAAAACTCACTCACTCACTCACAGGAAAGTACCCGGATGTAGGTTAGACAGGTCTAAACATGTTCCCCAGGTCACGCCCGATTCACGCCTACCGGAAGTGACGTCATACACCTACGCATCCTAACCCCAGATACAGAGTAGTACACTTGCATTCATTGACCTTTGTGCACTTAAAGAGCATATTGACGCTCATTGACCCAAGAGGTCAAAGGTCAATGTGAATGAATATCCCGTGACTATACTTTGGGATAGGGTTGATAGGAGTTTTCCTCTATTGTAGGGGTAAAGTCCGTGTTCCTCTTTTTATACTTTTTCTGGAGAAACTTTTACATACACCCACCCTGCCTCTCTCAGCAGGCCCCGATAAGCCCGGGGGACCGATATTCACCCTTTGGGATAGGGTTGATAGGAGTTTTCCCCTATTGTAGGGGCAAAGTCCGTGTTCCGCTTTTTATATTTTCGGGACAAATCCTAATTTTACATGCACCCACTCCCCCACCCTACCTCTCTCAGCAGGCCCCGATAAGCCAGGGACCGATATTAGCCCTTTGGGATAGGGTCGATAGGAGTTTTCCTCTATTGTAGGGGTAAAGTCCGTGTTCCGCTTTTTATATTTTTTCTGGAGAAACTTTTACATACACCCACCCTGCCTCTCTCAGCAGGCCCCGATAAGCCCGGGGGATCGATATTCACCCTTTTGGATAGGGTTGATAGGAGTTTTCCCCTATTGTAGGGGCAAAGTCCGTGTTCCGCTTTTTATATTTTCGGGACAAATCCTAATTTTACATGCACCCACTCCCCCACCCTACCTCTCTCAGCAGGCCCCGATAAGCCAGGGACCGATATTAGCCCGTTGGGATAGGGTCGATAGGAGTTTTCCTCTATTGTAGGGGTAAAGTCCGTGTTCCGCTTTTTATATTTTTTCTGGAGAAACTTTTACATACACCCACCCTGCCTCTCTCAGCAGGCCTCGATAAGCCCGGGGGACCGATATTCACCCTTTTGGATAGGGTTGATAGGAGTTTTCCCCTATTGTAGGGGCAAAGTCCGTGTTCCGCTTTTTATATTTTCGGGACAAATCCTAATTTTACATGCACCCACTCCCCCACCCTACCTCTATCAGCAGGCCCCGATAAGCCAGGGACCGATGTTTGCTCTTTGGGATAGGGTTGATAGGGGTTTTCCTCTATTGTAGGGGTAAAGTCCGAGTTCCGCTTTTTATATTTTCGCAACAAATCCTAAATTGACATGCACCCACTCCCTCACGCTACCTCTCTCAGCAGGCCTCGATAAGCCAGGGACCGATATTAACCCTTTGGGACAGGGTTGATAGGAGTTTTCCCCTATTTTAGGGGTAAAGTCCGTGTTCCGCTTTTTATATTTTCTGGACAAATCCTAATTTTACATGCACCCACCCATGACTGATTGACCCTGGAGGAGCGCTTGACACATCACTCGACCCAATCAGTATAGGGGACCCTGTCGCCCCTGAAGATTGCCGAACATTCTCACGAAAACCCACGGTTTTGGGACCACTTTCTGTCCGCGGAGGCAGACCGCATCACCGCCAGACCGCATCACCGCGGAGGAATACATGCCCCAAGGTCACGCCCGATTCACGCAGACCGGAAGTGACGTCATACTTGCGCAGAACACTCCATCATTCGGACTCCCGAGCGGAAATCTACGAAGGGGACTGATTCTACGCTCGGGGGACGACAACATGAATTTCCTATGAATCTCCAGATGTGACGCGCCGGAATGGTTTAATACGCATGGCTCCGAAGCCCAATCACTCTCGCGGAAGCCTTAATCCCCGACCAGCAAATATTTCCCTGCGAGTCTCTGATTTACGTCAGATATTCTAACAACTGTTTATTCTTTTCATTCGAAGCACGTTTCAATAGAAAACCATCAGTTTAAATGGTACACACGCCACGTATTGGCAAGATATAATTCCCGTGACGTCACTGACAGTTCCCTGACAGACCGAAACACGCAAAATGGTACATCTTCAGAAAATTTATGACCTAACCCAAAGATCACAAGATCATTATTGTTTAGCATCATCAGATAAACAAGAATAGTACGATCAGACAACATGCAGGCGAATATACGGTATAATTGACGTAATTTGTTGTTTTCCACGTTTCAATGGTTGATCTTCAACGCAGAATCTAGGTCAACAAAATTTATGTCTGCTGCTTCAAACGAGTAGGCCATAAATAAAGTTCAACGTTCAGTTTTATTTTTTTAACAACAAAACTTGCATAATGATAGCAACAAAAGTACATATCATAGGGCGTGTGAACAGTACTATTCAGTGAATGAAGAACAGAAATGTTGCAAATGCCTTGCCCTGATCAAGTACATGTCACGCTAAGAACCTGGGATTTAGGTCATAAATTGTCCGAAGATGTACCGTCTTGCCCGAAACACACGTGACCACGCTCTAGTCCAATATGGCGTCAATGGCCTTCGAGGGACATCTCAAACCGGAGATCCCCGAGAAGTTGCGAATGAACACTCCATGTCCGCCCCAAACCGTCACAAACCTGCGCAGAAACACCTGCGCACTCGTCCAAATAAGCGTGAATATGCGGAGTGTATACTACTCCCATATGGTGAAACGTTCATATAGTTTCATTACATTCATCTTGGAAATATATATGAACGTAATTCCCCACGCTACACAACAGATGTCATCTCTTCTTTACAATAGGAATCTGCTTTGAATTTTCTTTAGTCCATTGTAACATCTAATAACATGGCGAGATCAAATATGAAATGGTCTCCTCTTGCATACATATTCTGAAATAAAGAAAAGACATCTGCTTTTGATATTAATGTGATTTATAAAATTTAGTTGAAAATATCAGTCACAGACGTTTACAGCACCGAACCATAGTTCCCAGAATTTGTTAATTTTTTTTTCATGTTTTTTTTGTATTGAAATATATATTTCTATTGCAAATAGATAGGTATAATGATGATTGAAGCGGTGGAAAAGGGGGCGATAAAAACATACTTATCAAAATGCTTTGAAAAGTTGTCACAAATGAATGTATCGATACTGATGGGTTGAAGATGAAATGTGGTGGAACAGTTTTAATGAAAACGTTAATTTGTTTTTAACATCTGTTGACCATTTATTTCTCTGATATATCCAACTCGGAAATAAATTGTTAACACAGAATTTGACATGACAAACCATTATTGTTTGATCTAGTTCAAGTAGAAAGATATAATGGTCTATATGAAATATTGTTTTTCAATCTAGAAAACTCATTACGCGCATGATGTCAATTAAATGCCGGCATTATTGGGTAAGGTAAGTATCCGTCATGTCATAGAGATAATTTATGAATATTGATATCCTGTGATGAAATATATATTCAATGGTACATTTGATTCGGCTGTAGTCATCATTTTCCAACAGATGACTAGATAGAGCTATTACATCATTACATATTTCACTCTGAAATATTTGTATATCTATTATCGATCAAGCCGGTGCTAAGAACCATGTGATCATGTCATTCAACATATGGATATATGATGGAAATTTAATTGCTCCCTGGCCAAATCTGCTCTCTGATAAACAACTTGAAGCTATAGTCTGGTGTACAAAATCTCATCTCATGCTCACCTCATGTTCATTTCTTGGCCACCGTACTTGGATGAAAATCATAGACTACTGTTAAAGATTGAATAAGCACCTCTCTGTATTACCGAAGTAAAACATCGCCAGTTGGAAATCATCTCGAGGGCTAATTCGCGTTGCTTTTGTTTAATCAGCTGTTCAGGTATACAATAAGTATAAGATTAAACGTTTTTCCAGGGAGTACGATCAGAAGCTATCGGAGGAATAGTGTTCAAACTATTGTTTTCAATATGAGATGCTCTAACTTATCTCTATCCCTCGTCAAATATTCACTTATGAGATGACGACATGAAAAACGAATTATCCAGATAGGGAACTATATTGGGAAAAAACATGCTGACGGTCGCATTTGTATTCATCATGTCAATACTAATATCAAAACAAGTTCGCATCGGAACTGACGAGAGTAGGCCGAAACTGACACCTCTCCTTAAGAAATGTAATCTCCTATTCCCCAAGTTAAGTTACCGATCAGCGATACGGATTGGATGTTTTGGGAGCAAACTAACGAACAACGTACAGTCAAACGATTAACGTACAGTCGAACGAACATCAGACAGTCAAGCGATTAACGTACAGTCAAACGAACATCAGATAGTCAAACGATTAACGTACAATCAAATGAACATCAGTCAACAGAGGGCGCCATCGTCACAGTGAGGGGAGATAATTTGGATGGTCGTCTCTAGTCGTCAAGGGAGTGGGGGTCAACAGGTCCCCATCTACGAGCAGAACGTCCACGAGCAGAACGTCTATCACCAGGACGGTTTGGGGCTATACAAAAATGCGGATTCCCATGGCCAAATCGGGTACGGATTGCGGACCTCTATTTCTAACGGCCACAGGCTTTAATAGAAATCGAACCACGATCATGATATCTGAACCTAGGACAAAAGCCGCAGTGAACAAAAACCCCAGGGACAAAAGCGCCGCGTACAAAAGTCACAGAGGCTAAAGCCCTAGCTGACAAAAGCTCCAAACCAATTAATTAAAAACCAATAAATGGAATAGCGCGATCGGGCTAATGTACCATAAATACCGGGCTTTTTAGATAGGCGTACTATTTAATTATCCAAATAGACCCGTTTGCGCTATTCGACCCTTATGGTATCCACTGCCTCTTATTTTTATCGTTAATTAAGTATCACTTCGATAAAAAAAAAATTTAAAAACCAAGTGGTTATTAATCAGTAACCAAAAAAAACAACAAAAAACGGTTGAATAGAGCGATTTGAGCTATTCGTCCTTTTGTAGAACTGACGACAGCGCGCTTAGTGGACCATGCACACGTGTGCGCATTGCAACAGTCAACCAGTTATGACAATTTTGAGATAAAAAATTATGGCAATACTCTAATGATATGGGGTGGACGGCCACAAGTAAAACGCTGTTTTTATAGCTTCAACAATAACGTCACATTTATACCATCTTTTCCCGTGGTTTTTTGTGTTTCCAATGAATATGATGTTTATGTACAATAGAATCAATATTCATCGAGTACCGAATTGGAATAACATAGTTGTTTCAGAACCTAAAATCGCGTAGAGCTCATTTGACTCAAAAAGATATCAACATCACAATTCTCTTCTAGTTAAATGACTGTATTTTGTTAATATTCATCATTGAGCCCCAGCTGACAAAAGCCCCAAATTCAAATATATATATTTAACCATTCTTGTTTGAAATGTACCGTTTAAAATGCTTCATGTAGAATTGTTTACGAGTTTCATGTACCGATACTTAGAAGTGGCAATGTGTGAATAAATTATTTTAATAGTTGGTTATATCTCTGTTGAGTTCAATGTTGGGATAGCCTGAATTTTCTAAATAGGAAAGATACTAGATATGAACAGAACAATTCTCTTCCAGTTAAATGACTGTTTGTTTATTTAAATATTTATCACCTAGTCCAGCGTTTGGAGAGAAAGAAATTAAATTGGATATATTGTAGTTAGTTCGAAATTTGAAAAAGGGTTCGAAACAGTTGCATGTGCCTTTTGTGCATCTGTGCTACACAATGAATATACCCAGATTGCTCTGTAACGATCGTAGAACTGGCAAATGGTCTATTAACCCTCTCTGCCCTAGGGATTTGGGGACCTGTCCAGGCCTTGGGGAGGAGGGGGCTCTGCCTCCCTTCCCCTTAAATATTGTCTTTACCCCTTGAGCTAGGGGCTGAACTGTTCCACACTACACCCTTGGGTCAAGCTCTATCAGAAATGTAAAAATATCCAAGATGGTCGATGTGATGACGTCACAGTGACGTCATTTTCAAAACAGACATTTTTTGGTCGATTTTTCGGTCAGATTTTTCGATTTATTTTATCTTTGCCATTTCTAGGCAAAACTGCATGATAAATTAGTAAGTAATAGTCTGATGTGAATAAAATAGTTTTTGCCCACTTTTTCTCATAGAAAAGCAGAAATTTTGAACAAAAATGACAAAAACATCACTTTCCTGGTATAATCCACATGGTCGCCATTTTGAATTTACCCATGATAGTCTGCTCGGAGGGTCATGCAATAGGATCAAAATGACTCCAACATACAAAGTCACGGAGTGTCAGCTGTCAAGTATTTGGCGTTCCGGAAATAGGATAGAAAGTTTGGTAGGGGACCATATTGTGTAAGATATGATACGATCAATAAATTATTTGCAGAACTGGATAGCTGGAAATTATTTCAATCAGGTCTTTGTGAACATCATTTAAGTTATTTTTTGTCAAAATTGAAATTTGACTGAAATGTGTTTAACTGAATCTATAGCACAACAGTCTGAATAACACATGTATAAATTTCAGAATATTTGTTTATTTCAAGAAGTTGTTAGATTAACTGCCTGGCCAAGCATCGCAGCGGCTTGGTTCAGAAGACGAACCGCATCGCTGATTATTGCATGGTGAACACTATTTGACAATGTAGTTGATGAATTTGTTCCTCTTACGAGGTTCAAAATAGGCAAACCTAAACCAAAGTGGCATAACGATGAAATAAATACTTGGAAGAAGATTAGAGATGCGTATCATGCTCACGCCACCCAGACGAATAGACCAGAATCCTTTGATCTATATAAGAAGTTTAAGAATGAAGTAACTTCTCTTTCCAGGCAAGCTAGGAGTGACTACTATTGTAATGAAATAAAAAGTAATGCAGGAAATATATCCAGCATGTGGCAATTACTGAAGGAATTACTTCCCAAAGCCAAATCAAATGGAATTTCTGGTCTTGAAGTCAATGGCGTTATGTGTAATTCTGCAACAGGAATTGCAGAATGTTTTATTTCATTTTTATCGACGTAGGCCGTAATCTAGTGTCAAAAATCACATCTGTTGATCGGTCTCCCATTGACTATTTGTTTAAAATGGTTTTAAATCCATTTCCATTATTCTGTTTTGAAAGGGTGAGAAATGAACGTGTTTTAAAATTGTTAGAGGACTTATCAGATAAGAAGGCTACTGGTCTTGATAATTATCAACCTGCGCTACTGAAAATCGCTGCCCTTGCTATTTCCAACAGTTTGAGTTACATAATTAATCAATCCCTGCTTCAGGGCAAAGTACCACAACAATGGGAAACGGCTCGTATTTCTCCCATCCACAAGAATAAGTCAAAACTTGATCCGAATAACTATCGCCCCATTTCGGTTCTCCCTATTTTTTCCAAAATCCTAGAGAACGTAGTCACCGAGCAAATGTATGACTTCATTCAGGAACATAATATCCTGAAGCCGGCACAAGCTGGATTCAGGAAAGGTCATTCAACAGAGACAAGAGTAGTATATAGACGGCAAAAGCCCTCAGGTTGACCTCTTTGCACTTAAATTTGAGGCAGTCACGTGACAGAGGTCAAAGGTCATTGAGTGCACTTTACCTGTATCCTTTCATCTTGTCTTTGACCTTGGATCATGTTTAGACATGTTAGGGTTTTTCCCATCACGTGCGGTATGACGTCACTTCCGGTCTGAGGGCATGTGAATGGGACATGTACTGACCTGTCTGTGGGGTTTTTCCGTACAATGTCGTTCACCTTCGTGTTTTTTCGGTGCGAAGGGTACGTTCGGTGGGATGGGAACATGATAGGCCATGTACTGTCTGTGGGGTTTTTCCCGCCAGAATTTCGCTGTCGTCTGCTTGTCACGTGCCGAACACCTGGCTCTCCGTTGCACGTTCGCTACGATGTTGCGGCATCGTGAACACCTGGTCTGGCGCCTGCGTGAGTGAGTTCACGTGCCGAATGCGATTAGGAGTGCATGTACGGACTTGTATGCCGTCCATTCATTTGAGTCGGGGACTTGGGGTCCCTACGGAAGGATTTTGCAAGTCATGGGTGGGTGTATGTAAAATGAGAATTTGTCTCGAAAATATAAAAAGCGGAACACGGACTTTACCTCTAAAATAGGGGAAAACCCCTATCAACTCTATCCCAAAGGGCTAATATCGGTCCCTGGCTTATCTTGTTCTGCCTGGAGTGGGTGTATGTAAAATTAGGATTTGTCCCGAAAATATAAAAAAGCGGAACACGGACTTTACCCCTACAATGGAGGAAAACTCCTATCAACCCTATCCCAAAGGCAAATATCGGTCCCTGGCTTATCGGGTTCTGCCTGGAGTGGGTGTATGTAAAATTAGGATTTGTGCCGAAAATATGAAAAGCGGAACACGGACTTTACCGCTAAAATAGGGAAAAACTCCTATCAACCCAATCCCAAGGGGCTAATATCGGTCCCTAGCTTATCGGGGCCTGCTAAGAGAGTGGGGGAGTGGGTGTATGTAAAATTAGGATTTGTCCGAAAATATAAAAAACGGAACACGGACTTTATCCCTACAATAGAGGAAAACTCCTATCAGCCCTATCCCAAAGGGCTAATATCGGTCCCCGGGCTTATCGGGGCCTGCTGAGAGAGTGGGGGAGTGGGTGTATGTAAAATTAGGATTTGTCCCGAAAATATAAAAAAAAACGGAACACGGACTTTACCCCCCTAAACTAGGGGAAAACTCTATCAAGGGCGTATGTTGACTCCCATTGACCTTTGACCTCCAGTATAGAGTGCGTATATTCAATACCATTGACCTCATAAATTTGCATATCGTGACCTTTGACACCCAATCAGAAGCGAGTATTTTGACCTCGTCTGACTGTATACATGTACTGACTTGGTTCTGGGGTTTTTCCATCACGGTTGTGCGCAGGTGTATGACGTCACTTCCGGTCTGCGTGAATCGGTGGTGACCTACGGGATGCATGTACTGACTTGGTTCTGGGTATTTGCCATCACGGGGAGGTCACGTGATCAGTTCAAGGTCATATCCAGTATAGTGTGTGTATATTCACTACCATTGACCTTTGACCTCAAAAATTTGCATATCGTCACCTTTGACAGCCAATCAGAAGCGAGTATTTTGACCTCGTCTGACTGTATGGAATGCATGTACTGACTTGGTTCTGGGGGTTTTCCATCATGTCGGGGACTTGGGGTCCCTACGGAAGGATTTTGCAAGTCATGGGTGGGTGTATGTAAAATGAGGATTTGTCTCGAAAATATAAAAAGCGGAACACGGACTTCACCTCTAAAATAGGGGAAAACCTCTATCAACTCTATCCCGAAGGGCTAATATCGGTCCCTGGCTTATCGGGTTCTGCCTGGAGTGGGTGTATGTAAAATTAGGATTTGTGCCGAAAATATAAAAAGCGGAACACGGACTTTACCGCTAAACTAGAGAAAAACTCCTATCAACCCTATCCCAAAGGGCTAATATCGGTCCCTGGCTTATCGGGGCCTGCTGAGAGAGTGGGGGAGTGGGTGTATGTAAAATTAGGATTTGTCCCGAAAATATAAAAAGCGGAACACGGACTTTATCCCTAAACTAGGGGAAAACATCTATCAACCCTATCCAAAAGGGTTCATATCGGTTCCCGGGCTTATCGGGGCCTGGGTGCATGGGTGGGTGCATGTAAAAGTTTCTCCAGAAAATATTAAAAAAAACGGAACACGGACTTTACATTCATCAGTACGAGTAGTAGCGAAAGTGGACATTTTGGGGCAGTGAAGGAAGGTATTTGGGGTCGAGAGGGACCATCCTTGGTCCGAATGCGTCGTGTGAGGTGTCATCTTGTAGCAACGCCCGCCAACGCCAAGCTTAATGCTTCAACGCCCTGGCGAAATATCTCAGAAGCTCTGATTTTCTAGATATTCCATGGAATTGTCACAAATTCTTCGAAATGCAGTGACGTCCGTCGTTACGCCTTAACAGACCGGAGAGAGAACAACAACAACAACAAGGATGACACATGAGAGAACAACAACAAGAAGAAGTTTTTTTTCATATAGTTTATTTTCCCCAATGTTACATCATACCCACGCTGGGGGAGCCGCGTTGGGTATGTTTACAACTCGAAAAACTCTTGTCCAATCAGAGGGTACCATTTGCATCTGTTATATTCCTTCTTGTCCGTTAGATGTATTTTCGGCTGCTCTTGTCTGTCGCCATTTCAGAAAGTTCCATCTTCGGCCATGTTCGTTCTGAACCGTTTGTTCTAATCATCGTCGAGCAGGTCAGGATACCGTTGAGGTAACATATCCTCAGATAGTTGTTTGCGCATTCTGAGTATCTATCAGTGCATGGGTGAATCCATTCATCCGATGGGAAGATTCCGTAATTTGGTCACGAAAAACGTGACATTGGTCATCCTCTCCACTATCCACTTGGTGTTGGGGCGTTGTTATTGGGCCCATTCCAAGGGTTCCAATTCGTCCACTTGGTCCAGCATCGTCTCTAGCGACGCCCGGTTAGATGGTAAACGGTTGGTCAAATACCCGGAAGTTACTGCTCGGGTAAAAGTATCGGACTTGGCCTGTCTCCTTATGCTGCAGTACATAACCAAACGCCAGATTTAATTTGAAGGACGTAGCTTGGTCATTGAAGATGGCTTCCACGTAGCTGCATAGACGGGCGAGGTTGATCAGTCGGAAATTGTAGATATCTTGAATAGGGCGATGACGGTGGAAACAGTGCCGTATCATGGGCCAATGGCGCCGATAGATGTCACTCACTGGATGGGCGTCCTGTAAGAGATCGCTGGGAACATCCACCGCATCTTCCAGAAAATGTTCGATGTCGCCAGGCGTATGACTCGAAACCGTAACGCTGGGGTCCGGCTGGATATCCAGACCCTCTTGGACTGTGGGTATAGGCGAGCTCTCCGTGATCGCATCACCAGTGGCATTCGTCTCCCCGGGTTCATCTTCACTGGGTCTGACCTTCCGCGGCTCCACTTTAGTGGGAAGTTGTTGCCCAAACCGTAGAGACGGGGCATGAATCAAACTTTGTTGGTGCTGTTTTAACCGACTGGGTCGTTTGAAGAGTCGCCCACAATCGTTACATTGTACCGTCGCACCCTCGTGGAGTGCCCTCTCATGGCGCAGTAAATTATCCTCCCGATTGAATGACCGTTCGCAGATTATACAAGTATACCGTGCATCGTTGTGGGTGGAGGCCTCGTGGCGTCGTAAACTTTCTATATGAGTAAACTGCTTCTGGCAAGTTGTGCAAGATAACATGTCGGCTGTGGATCTGGAAATGATGATGGCCGTCAAAATTCTGGCTCTTATAGTCCAACATAGAAGTATCCGGATGTAGGCGCGGACGTCAGCGACAAGAACCCGGATGTACCCGGATGTAAAAGTCCCCGGATGTAAAAGTGCCCGGATGTTCAATTCACTTCGCCCACTGGAAAATCTCCTCTCTCCTCGTGCAAAGATCACACCCGGCCAAGGGTACACCTTCAAGGCAGGTCAGGCATCGCTGGCGATGGTAGCGGAGATCTCCGGGCTCTCCCCTGGTTGAGCTGTAACCCACACTGAAGAAATCATCAATCATTTCCATAGTTATGGGCGGGTATCTTTTGATAACTCTTTTGCGGAGTCGAGCGGGAACCGCCACCTTTTCGTCAATCTTCAACGATTGCTCATCTGCCTTGGAATTGGTTGGCTTTTCCATTTGATCGGGTCTGGTACAGGTTGTGAGAAATGTACATCTAACATGCGGGTTTCCGTATTTATAGTTAGAGGCAAGGTGACCATCCTATCGACCAATCAGAAGCCATCATTTCAGAAAGTTTAATCTTCGTTCAGTCTTCGGGCAATCCATGATACTGAAGCTCGAAGCTCTTACTTCTCTCATTCAACACTGAGATCAATCTCCTTCGGCTCTTCAATTTGCGGCGGCGAATCGACCTCCATGGGTTCTTTTATTCTCAGATGCATTCCCATAGAAACTAAAATATTCGGTCTCGAGAGTGGCGAGCGTGATCCGTGTATGACATTTCGGTGACGTCTCAATTGACTGGGATGCTTAAAGTCTATATCACAATCCGCACATGTATGCATGGGTACTTCGTGGCGTGCACGTGTGTGACAACGCAAACTGTCCAGGCGATGAAAGCGCTTCGAGCAAGTTGCGCAAGAGAACATATCGGCTGTGGATCTGGAAATTATGAATGCCATAAAAATTCCGGCTCTTATAGGCCAACATAGGAGTACCCGATGTTCTACAGCCAGGGATGTACAAGAACCCACCTAGCGTTGCCGCCGTCAACGATCAGCGTATAGACATATATAGTATGTATGGCATGTTATGGTATTCATCAGTGCATGCCTGAAGCATTCAGCCTACGGTGTAGTCGGTCAGCTTGGTAACGAAAAACGTGACATTGGTCATCCTGTCTACGACCCACTGGGTATTGGGGCGTTGTTGTTGGGTCCATTCCAAGGGGTCCACGGTGTCCAGTTTCTCCAGCATCGTCTCTAGCGACGTCTTATCCGTGATGATAAATGGTTGGTCAAATACCCGTGTGCTACTGCTCGGGTAGAAGTCTCGGACTTGGTCTGCCTCCTTATGCTGTAGCACATAACCAAACGCCAGATTCAACTTGAAGGTCGTAATTTGATCGTTGAAGATGACTTCCACGTAGCTGCGTAGATGGGCGAGGTCGGTCAGTCGGAAATTGTAGATATCTTGAATAGGGCGATGACGGTGGAAGCAGTGCCAGATCATGGGCCAATGGCACCGATAGATGTCACTCACTGGATGATCGCTAGGAACATTTATGGGTTCGTCCGCGAAGTGTACTTTGCCCTCTACGTCGTACAAACTCTGGCTCAAGGTCTTGTCGTCGGAATTTGACTGTTGAATTAGGGCGATATCATCATCATCGGCCCTCATGCGATGGGTGGGAGCTCCCTCTGTCTCGATACTGGTGCCTACGGGCTTCTCTACCAGCAAACGTGGCTGCGGAAGAGGGTGTCGTGTGCGTTGGTGTCGCAGCAACTGACTGGTCAGTTTAAAAAGCCGACCACATTTTCCGCATGGACGCTTGGGTGGCCCATGAATTGAACGTTTATGGCGCTGTAAATGATCCGGGCGCTGAAACGACAGTGTACATATCGTACAGCTATACCGGGCGGTTCCGTCGTGCTTGGTAGCCTCATGGCGGCGTAAGTCGTGCAGACGAGTGAATGATTTGGAGCACGTAGTACAAGTGAGCATCTTGGTGGTTGACAGAGTATCTGATGAAACGGCCAGACCGCTTCCCTTTTATAGCACGCTAGCTGGTGATCTATTTTTAGCACACTCAGTTCAACTACTCCCAAGTGGAGGCCCAAGATGTACCGGTGTAGAACTGAACCGCGTTGCGCGCGCGCGCGTGTGTATGTATGGGCTGTGGATTTTACATTCGGGACCTTGTCAACATCCGGGTTTTCCAGTGGGTTTTCCCCCTCGTTCCCCCCATCTTCCATACGGGTACTGTGATTTTACATCCGGGTCCGCATCTTACCTCCGGGGTTTTCCATGTTTACTATCACGTGTCCGGAACCGGAAGTTGTTATAAGACAGGTGGCGCCCCGAGCCCCGGAGCTCTTGAAGCTCGGAGCTCTTGGAGCGGTGTGCAAACACTGGTCAAAGAGGGCTATACAACCAAACACTGGTCAAACAGGGCTATACGGTCAAACACTGGTCAAACAGGGCTGTACTACCAAACACTGGTCAAACAGGGCTATACCACCAAACACTGATAAAACAGGGCTATGCCACCAAACACTGGTCAAATAGGGCTATGCCACCAAACACTGGTCAAACAGGGCTATACCACCAAACACTGGTCAAACAGGGCTACACCAGCAAACACTGGTCAAACAGGAAAGAGTGAGGAGAAATATTAGACCTGCCTCACTAACTGTATTGTAGATGTATTGATAATAAGAAGTTTGAGTATCTCTGATGAACCATATTGAACGGAAGTGATCTTTGACCCATGCGCACCATTATTATCCGGTATTCTGCAAGAGCATTTGGACACCTGTTGACCTCAATAATTTGCATATGACCTCTGTGAGGTCACTTCCGCTTCCGTTCACGTGACCGGAACTGACCTTTGACCCTGCGCGCAATTTTTATCCGGTATTGTTAGCGCGCGCAGGGTCAAAGGTCAGTTCCGGTCACGTGAACGGAAGCGGAAGTAACCATGAATTGAACGTTTATCCCTCTCTACCCCAAATACCTTCCTCTTATTATCAATACACCTACAATACAGTTAGTGAGGCAGGTCTAATATTTCTCCTCACTCTTTCCTGTTTGACCAGTGTTTGCTGGTGTAGCCCTGTTTGACCAGTGTTTGGTGGTATAGCCCTGTTTGACCAGTGTTTGGTGGTATAGCCCTGTTTGACCAGTGTTTGGTGGTATAGCCCTGTTTGACCAGTATTTGGTAGTACAGCCCTGTTTGACCAGTGTTTGACCGTATAGCCCTGTTTGACCAGTGTTTGGTTGTATAGCCCTCTTTGACCAGTGTTTGCACATCGCCCCAAGAGCTCCGAGCTTCAAGACCTCCGGGGCACCACCTGTCTTATAACAACTTCCGGTCCCGGACACGTGACAGTAAACATGATAAACCCCGGAGGTAAGATGCGGACCCGGATGTAAAATCACAGTACCCGTATGGAAGATGGGGGAACGAGGGGGAAAACCCACTGGAAAACCCGGATGTTGACAAGGTTCCGGATGTAAAATCCACAGCCCATACATACACACGCGCGCGCGCGCAACGCGGTTCAGTTGTACACCAGTACATCTTGGGCCTCGACTTGGGAGTAGTTGAACTGAGTGTGCTAAAAATAGATCACCAGCTAGCGTGCTATAAAAGGGAAGCGGTCTGGCCGTTTCATCAGATACTCTGTCAACCACCAAGATGTTCACTTGTACTACGTGCTCCAAATCATTCACTCGTCTGCACGACTTACGCCGCCATGAGGCTACCAAGCACGACGGAACCGCCCGGTATAGCTGTACGATATGTACACTGTCGTTTCAGCGCCCGGATCATTTACAGCGCCATAAACGTTCAATTCATGGGCCACCCAAGCGTCAATGCGAAAAATGTGGTCGGCTTTTCAAACTGACCAGTCAGTGGCTGCGACACCAACGCACACGACACCCTCTTCCGCAGCCACGTTTGCTGGTAGAGAAGCCCGTAGGCACCAGTATCGAGACAGAGGGAGCTCCCACCCATCGCATGAGGGCCGATGATGATGATGTCGCCCTAATTCAACAGTCAATTTCCGACGACAAGACCTTGAGCCAGAGTTTGTACGACGTAGAGGGCAAAGTACACTTCGCGGACGAACCCATAAATGTTCCTAGCGATCTATTACACGACGATCATCCAGTGAGTGACATCTATCGGCGCCATTGGCCCATGATCCGGCACTGCTTCCACCGTCATCGCCCTATTCAAGATATCTACAATTTCCGACTGACCGATCTCGCCCATCTACGCAGCTACGTGGAAGCAATCTTCAACGATCAAAGTACGACCTTCAAGTTGAATCTGGCGTTTGGTTATGTGCTACAGCATAAGGCGGCAGACCAAGTCCGATACTTCTACCCGAGCAGTAGCATCGGGGTATTTGACCAACCGTTTACCATCACGGATAAGACGTCGCTAGAGACGATGCTGGAGAAACTGGACACCGTGGACCCCTTGGAATGGGCCCAACAACAACGCCCCAACACCCAGTGGGTCGTAGAGAGGATGACCAATGTCACGTTTTTCGTTACCAAGCTGACCGACTACACCGTAGGCTGAATGCTTCAGGCATGCACTGATGAATACCATAACATGCCATACATACTCTATATGTCTATACGCTGATCGTTGACGGCGGCAACGCTAGGTGGGTTCTTGTACATCCCTGACTGTAGAACATCGGGTACTCCTATGTTGGCCTATAAGAGCCGGAATTTTTACGGCATTCATCATTTCCAGATCCACAGCCGATATGTTCTCTTGCACAACTTGCTCGAAGCGCTTTCATCGCCTGGACAGTTTGCGTTGTCACACACGTGCACGCCACGAAGTACCCATGCATACATGTGCGGATTGTGATATAGACTTCAAGCATCCCAGTCAATTGAGACGTCACCGAAATGTCATACACGGATCACGCTCGCCACTCTCGAGACCGGATATTTTAGTTTCTATGGGAATGCATCTGAGAATAGAAGAACCCATGGAGGTCGATTCGCCGCCGCAAATTGAAGAACCGAAGGAGATTGATCTCAGTGTTGAATGAGAGAAGTAAGAGCTTCGAGCTTCAGTATCATGGATTGCCCGAAGACGTTTAGGTTACACTGAACGAAGATTAAACTTTCTGAAATGATGGCTTCTGGTTGGTCGATAGGATGGTCACCTTGTCTCTAACTATAAATACGGAATGTTAGATGTACATTTCTCACAACCTGTACCAGACCCGATCAAATGGAAAAGCCAGCCAATTCCAAGGCAGATGAGCAATCGTTGAAGATTGACGAAAAGGTGGCGGTTCCCGCTCGACTCCGCAAAAGAGTTACCAAAAGATACCCGCCCATAACTATGGAAATGATTGATGATTTCTTCAGTGTGGGTTACAGCTCAACCAGGGGAGAGCCCGGAGATCTCCGCTACCATCGCCAGCGATGCCTGACCTGCCTTGAAGGTGTACCCTTGGACGGGTGTGATCTTTGCACGAGGAGAGAGGAGATTTTCCAGTGGGCGAAGTGAATTGAACATCCGGGCACTTTTACATCAGGGGACTTTTACATCCGGGTACATCCGGGTGCTTGTACATCCGGGTTCTTGTCGCTGACGTCCGCGCCTACATCCGCATACTTCTATGTTGGACTATAAGAGCCAGAATTTTTACGGCCTTCATCATTTCCAGATCCACAGCCGACATGTTATCTTGCACAACTTGCCAGAAGCAGTTTACTCATATAGAAAGTTTACGACGCCACGAGGCCTCCACCCACAACGATGCACAGTATACTGGTATAATCTGCGAACGGTCATTCAATCGGGAGGATAATTTACTGCGCCATGAGAGGGCACTCCACGAGGGTGCGACGGTACAATGTAACGATTGTGGTCGACTCTTCAAACGACCCAGTCGGTTAAAACTGAAAGGATACAGGTCAAGTGCACTCAATGACCTTTGACCTCTGTCACGTGACTGCCTCAAATTTAAGTGCAAAGAGGTCAACCTGAGGGCTTTTGCCGTCTATATACTACTGACAAGTCTACATACACTTGTAGACTGACAGAATATTGCTATGAACAACTACACGACTTGCGCAAGGCATTTGACACTGTCGACCATGGCAATTTGATTTCCAAACTTAATTTTTATGGGTCTCGTGATACGAGTTGGTTCATAAACTATTTGTCTGGCAGAAGCCAGGTAACTGCTGCCAATAGTTCACTGTCTAGTCCGCTGCCAATTCACTCCGGTGTTCCCCAGGGTTCCATTTTGGGGCCCCTGCTATTTTTGTTGTATATCAACGACATCGTGTCCTGTCTAGACCACTGTGAGGCTAATTTATATGCGGATGACGCAGCCATTTTTATTGCAAATCCTGATGTCAATATTATTAAAGAAAAACTACAGCTTGATCTCAACAATATTTATACATGGTTATGTGCCAATAAGTTGATTCTACACATAGAAAAAACAAATACCATGTTAATTGGAAGTCGTCAGAAGAAACGGTTTATTGATAGTGAACTGTGTTTAAAATTATGTGAAAATGATATTGTCCAGTGCGATAATATTAAGTACTATATAGTTTCCTTTGGTTGAATGGAATGAATTAAAAGGAAACTTCTTTCTCCATGGGGTGTAAGACGTGAGTATAGCTCCGACTGTGAACTGTGCTCAGTCGAGCGCCTTATGTGTTTTATAAGGGGGAGAGAGTCTCTGTTTAACCATTCTCGTCTACGGTACACGTCGATGCTACAACGAACGCTTAATTTAAGCACCCTGGAAATATATGCTGAAATATATGTGGGGTTAGAGTTCCCCGAAATATATGTGGGGTTAGAGTGGCCCGAAATATATGTGGGGTTAGAGTCCCCCGGGATATGTGTGGGGTTAGAGTCCCCCGGGATGTGTGTGGGGTTAGAGTCCCCGTGGAGAATGTGTGGGGTTAAGAGTCCCCCGAAGTATGTGCGGGGTTAGAGTCCCCCGAAATATGTGTGGGGTTAGAGTCCCCGTGGAGAATGTGTGATGTTAGAGTCCCCAAAGTGATTGTCAATAAAGCGCTCGTCGTCATGTACCGTACGACATCACCACAAAAAAATGTTTGTTGAATTTTGTGTTAGGGGGAGGGGTCTTACATGAGGGGTCGGAGAATAGGTGTGGTCATTGATGATAATCTTCAGTTCAATGAACACATCATTCAAATTGTCCGAAAGTTAAATAGAAGTATTGGTGTATTAAAACGTATAGGACCTTGCGTTCCCAAAGAAACGAGATTTACCCTATATAATACGATTGTCTTGCCTCACTTGGACTACTGTTCTACAATTTATAGTGTTGCAAGTAAAAATGATATATCTAGACTCCAACGTAATCAAAATAGAGCAATGAGGATTATATTGGAATGTAGTCCCCGGACACATAGAGTGGATATGTTAAAGGAATGTGGATGGTTGAGTGTTAGACAAAGATTCTATCTTAATAGATGTGCCCTAGTTTGGAAGGTTATTAATGGCAATACGCCAAGTCATCTCAAAACAAGTTTCAAGCATGTCTCTGAAAAACATTCATATAACACAAGATCTGCTCCACTAAATCTTTTCCGTGGAAATTATTATAAGAATTCGTTATCGGCTCTTAGGGTCACCAGCTGGAATAGCCTGCCAGACGAGGTAAAGCGTAGTAAAACTTTACAGACTTTTAAAAAACACTGTTCTAAGTATATAAGAACGTTTGTTGAACCTTTTTAATGTGATGTGTCCACATACAGTGCAATATACTACTGTGTGATATGTAAACCGTGATCATCACGTATCATTTATATAACCATTGTCTCGCTGTGATATTGTTTTATTTTATTGTTTTAGGTTTTTATTGTTTTTATGTAAATATTGTAAATAATTTGCACGGATGAAAAACAGCATCTGCTGATTCCTTTGCAATAAAACTGAAACTGAAACTGATGTGCTGGTTCGCCATTTTTCTATATTTGGCGCGCTTTTTCCATATAAACGTTTATGCCGACGGTGGCGCCCTCTGTTCGTTAATCGTTTGACTGTCTAATGTTCGTTTGACTGTACGTTAATCGTTTGACTGTCTGATGTTCGTTCGACTGTAAGTTAATCGTTTGACTGTCTGATGTTCGTTTGACTGTACGTTGTTCGTTTGGTAAGCTTACGTTAACCGTCTGTCAAATGAACGTTAATTGTTTGGTAAACGAACGTTAATTGTTTGCCTGAACGTTGTTCGTTTGTCAAATGAACGTTAATCGTTTGACTCAAGCTTATTTGTTTCACTGTTGTATTTTTGGCGGTGTTTGCCTTCCATAGTCCTCTTTGTTTCATCGCTGTGTCCACTGCCGTGAATTGGCAATCCGTATTCATGACTGACATTCCATGGTATCCGTTCCAGTTTTACTACCCAGAGGTGACTTGTTGTAATTTCGAAAAAAAAAAAATTCATCCTAAAACATGAAAAAATGCTTACTAACGTGTATGGTCTAAACACCTGACCTCCCACAATATTGACAGAGAATAAGTGAGCAACACGTACACATAAATGTCCCACTTCACCTCCGTCTCAAGTCTTCCCGCTCTTCCCTACCGGTATGTACATATTAATACAATCACTGGTCCGCACTTACCTAGGTACCATATTGAAAATAAGTGATTAGACGCAGGCCAGGCTAACAGAATCGCTATCGTGAAATTGACCCCAAACTCTCAGAGACACCAGCAGTGAGTCGATACGTCTACTTTGAAACTCTTTGCCCATACTTGGATCTCGGGTTAATAAGTGCTTCTCAATTGTTCCAGTACAACGCCTGGCTGCTTTTCAGTTAGTCCGAGCTTCCTCTAGCCCAACCTGATCAGTGAACTGATACACAAGCGCAAGCTGGCGTATTCTATCACGGTAAACAATCGCCCTTTAATGTCTGTAGGCTGATTCTGAACGAGTCGACAGACGCTGGCTGGTGTTGTGGCGCGTACATTGCAAGCAGAGTCGTTAGGTGAACATCTTTCCTAGCCAAGTCGACGTACATCACGTTGCTCTGTACATCAGTTGACTTGGCTGGTGAAGATGTTAGATGTAATTCAAAACAGAAGTCGTTGTTCTGAGTTTCGGTCTCTTGTAGCTAAAGGCGGCATTCATGCTCACTCGCCAACGTTCGGTTTCATATGTGGCTGATATCTGCCGTGTCATATCAACGTATTATCGCCTTAATTTTACTGAAGCGATGGTACGATGTACGATGCGATGGCACCATACGATGGTACGATGCGATGGTACGATGGCGCGATGCGATGATACGATGGCACGATGCGATGGTACGATGGTACGATGGAAATTCCTCCATCGTACCATCGTACCATCGCATCGTAACATCACATCGAACCATCGTATCATCGTGCCATCGTACCATCGTAAATTCGCGCTTCGGAAGAGTTGCTCAAGTCGCTTGATCAAACGAAAGTCATGCGCAAATAAATTATATTAATTGATTTTTAATTGTTTTCATCGTATCGTCGTGTTATGTTTGAATACACACCTTGATTTCATCGCACCATCGTACCATCGTATCATCGTACCATCGTATAATCGTACCATCTTATCGTCGTGCCATCGTTCCATCGTGCCATCGTACCATCGTATCATCGTACCATCGTATCATCGTATCAGCAAACCATCGTGCCATCGTATCATCAAACCATCGTCCCATCGTATCATCAAACCATCGCATCATCGTATCATCGTACCATCGTATCATCAAACCATCGTATCATCGTATCATCAAACCATCGTGCCATCGTATCATCAAACCATAGTGCCATCGTATCATCAAACCATCGTGCTATCGTATCATCGTACTATCGTGCTATACCGTGCAGAGGCAGAAGCGTTGATTTGATAGAGATGAATTTGGGGTTAGACCAAGATTTTATATAGTTTCCCAATAAGATTAATTAGAAATCGCTTATTCAAATGAATAAATAATGTTATCTCATACATATGATGTCGTACTATCACACTGTCACTCTGATGGTTGAATAGAAATAGTATTATGATCATGCACTATATCATTCCGTCCATGATCATACCATCATAGTTTACATTAATTGGCCTGACGGGCGAAGAACGATCAATCAGGCGCACCAACACTATTTCTTTGCATAATTAATCACTTACCCGATATTTCACCCAAACACCCCCTCCACCAGATATCCCTCCTCCGCGCTACGCCCCCAACCTCACGACGCCCACCCCACCATCACAACCCTCAATTCTGAATGCAAATTATTACATATTTCCTAAAAACAGCGCCAATTAAGGGCAAAACAAAAACACACACAGATATAAATGCAAATTAGCGTTTGGAAGATAGGATCTCGAATCACAGAAATGATAAAAATTATTCTTTACACATGAAGTTCAGTCATTTATAAATGAAGTTGCCTATATTGATGACATATGATCACTACAACAACACAGCTGGATAGGGGAAGATGACCGACTGACAAAGCTTTTTATTTGGTGTCGGAGACATGCAGGCCTTCACGCCTGACTACACCAGGACTGATCAAATAGCTTAATTGTTATCATCGTACTGTCGTGTTATGTTTGAATGCACACCGTGATTTCATCGTACCATCGTGCCATCATACCATCGTACCATCGTGCCATCGTACCATCATATCATATCAACATCGAACCATCGCATTCCTGTACACAGAAATTTCGCACAATCTTCCGGTTTTCATTTCCACAACAAGAGAGGTATGTTGGTAGTAGTAGGTAGTAGTAGTAGTAGTATGTTGGTATACTAGTAGTATATAAAGGTATATAAATTTTGTAGAGGTCAAAATCGCTATAGATCCGGCAAAGGTCACCTTCGGAGTGCCCCCGATGATGTATTCCTCCACGCTATTCATCCGCGGTGATGTGGTCATGCTCGGCGGTTATGCGGTCACGTCCCGGTCCTGGGATAAGCGTCCGCTAAGATAGTCCCCATCAATGTAAATTTCCAGTCACGTCAATGTTAATGTCGCTTCGCCTGAATCTCTGGGAATGTCCGGAGTGCAATTGACCTTCGAGGTCAAGGGTATAACTTCTAGGTTGTAATCCCCATGCGTAGCCATACGGCGAGAGAGGCGGGCATGTTTTCCACTACACCACCAGTCAGACCATACCAGGCAAGATTGAAAATACTCTAATATACCTACTCGGGTGAAATATTCAATAAACATAACCTATATGTGGTGTATCATGTTATTGAATACGGGTCTATCATCAGTGCCGTCCCACATTCGAGCGTTTCGTCTCCAGTATCTCTCCGCAATTTCAAAACAAGTTGCTTTGAGAATTTCCCGTGCTGCCATCTGGACATGAGGAAGGCAACTCTGACTGAGCGAAAACTCTGTTGGTCTCAATCTTCCCTGATTCGAACATTTCTAAATAGGTACGAATATCCTTCCAGTGACTTCAATGTTAAAATCTTCGGCCATGTCCGGTGACGTCACGTCCGGATCAAAGGTCACGCCACTTGATTAATTGGCCTTCACATGATCCCCTTCAGTTCATTGACATCTCCGGAAATGCATGTTTGGGGTAAGAGTACCGGGGTAGTCATTTTTTCTCTTGCGGAGTTTACTATGGGATAGGGATACTTGATTTCTTTGGCTCAACCTGTAGAAGACGATGGTAGGGGTCTCGTGGCCATGGGGTGACTTTCGCTGAAAAGGTCTCACTGCGCATGCCCGGTCACAATCAGTTGGGGTGGAAGTTTTGGGATCGTGGTGGACCACTTTTGGTCCGAATGAGTCGAGGGAGGTGTCATAGTGAAGCACTCTTGGGGGAGCATCCGACTGGATAGGTGCGTCGTGAAATTAGGCTATGTGGCGCATGCGCAGACAGGGAATTGTGGGAAAAGGGCATTGGAGTGGACGTGTGGGGGTCCAGATGGACCAATATCGGTCTGAATTTGTCGTGTGAGGTATCGGTTTGAAGCACTCATGGGGATCACCCGACTGGTCGAGTACGGAGTGAAAGTAGAGCTATAGTGCCCATGCGTAGGCAGGGAATTGTGGGAGAAGGGCATTTGAATGGACGTTTGGAGTCGAGATGGCCCAATATTTGTCCGTTTGGGTCGTGTGGGGTATAGATGTGAAGAGCTTCTCGAGGCCGATCATGGCATAGGTAGGTGCATGTAAAACTAGGATTTGTTTTGAAAAGATAAAGTCCGGAAACACGGACCACCCACTAAAATATGGAAGACCCCTATCAACCAGGTCTAGATCGGCTAGTATCGGTTCCTAGCGGATCATGGCCAGCCGAGAGGCGCGCGGTGGGATACTGGGCGCATGTATAAATTGTCACAGAAAAAAACGGAAAAAAAGGACTTTACAGCTGGTCAGTCGTAGTAATGGGAATTTTGTTGTTGAGATTGTGTAGTCTCTCAATTTGCGGACAGGATAACTTACAACAGGCGTACATAAAAATGCGCCCCTGCATCAGGAAAACAACCATGGCGATCTATGAACAGCATAGCCTGCTACCGTTTGAAATGAAAGTCGACCCCACGCACAGGTCCATTCGGAAGAGAATATGGGGCTATCATGCACCGAGGCCCTGCAAAATGCGATTAAAATGCGCAAACAGCTCTCCCAGGACATGTTGCCGTTAAAATATCCTGGCCTGCCCGACGACGATTAGAGCAAACGGATCAGAGCAAACATACCCAAAGATTGCACTTTCTGGAATGGTGGCTTCTAATTGGACAAGAGCAGCCCAGAATACATCTAACGGGCAAGAACGGATATGACAGATGCAGCACCAAATGGCGGCTTCTGATTGGACAAGAGCATACCTGAATTGTAAACATATCCAACGCGGCTCTCCCAGCTTGGATATGATGTAATATTGAAGAGAATAAACTATATGGAAACTTGTGAACGAGTTGATATTTCTTCCTTTCATCTGTCTGCTAGGGCGTTAAGGCGCTAAGGTAAAGCGTTAAGGCGTTAGTAGTATACAGCGGGCATTTCAGACAACATTGACCTCAAAAATTTGCATATCACGTGAACTTGGACCTTTGCGTCAGCCAATCAGAAGCGAGTATTTTGACCTCGTCGTATGCATGTATTCCTCCGCGGGGAGTGCGCATGTGTATGACGTCACTTCCGGTCTGCGTGAATCGGGCGTGACCTGGGACTATGGGATGCATGTACTGACTTGTATTTGGGGTTTTTCCATCACGGGGAGATCACGTGATAGTTCAAGGTCATATTGAATGATAGGAATGCATGTACTGACCTGTTCATCCGGGACTTGTTTACATTCTTGTAGAGGGACTTACAGCCGGGTAGTTTAGGGTTGACCTATATCCGGGTCCTTTAGCAATGCGTGTAGTGTGGTTTTTCCCCATTACATACGGGTTCTTGTACATCCGGGTTCACACATTGATGGTGGGGAACAGCCGGGTATTTTAGGATTGACCTATATTCGGGTCCTCTAGCAATACCCGTAGTGTGGGTTTTTTCCATTACATACGGGTTCTTGTACATCCGGGTTCTTGTACATCCGGATTTCCCAGTGATGGGAACAGCCGGGTATTTTAGGATTGACCTATATCCGGGTCCTCTAGCAATACCTGTAGTGTGGGGCATTCATCCTTTTTACATACGGGCTCTTGTACATCCGGGTTCTTGTACATCCGGGTCTGTCAGGGTGGTGTATAAAAGTGGGGATTTTCATGGGATGGTTTCATTCATTGGCCTGCCTACTTCACCGGAGCTACCTGACCAGCCAGCCTGAGCCTACCTGAGGAGTTACCTGACCAGCCTACCTACTGAAGACCTGCCTGAACAGCATCTACCTGAGCCAACAGCCATGGACTCATCTGAACGAGCTAAGCTGATGCAGCACCGTGTCCAGATCATTAGTGAGATGATGAATGTGGCCGAACTATGTGATCTGCTTCTGGTGGGAAACGTAATCACTACATACATGGAAGAAGACATCATGGCACAGAATACCAATACGGCACGAAGCAGAGCCCTCATCGACACTCTACCGCGCCGAGGTCCATTAGCGTTTCAGGCCTTCCTGGAAGCACTGAGAGAGACGGGGAATGAGGAAATAGCATCTCTACTTCAATCCGAGGAACACACCTTAGTCATAGACATCCCCGAAGAGAGTACATGTAGCAAACGTACCCAGAAAGATCCGGAAGAGTCCGATCCACCCGCCAAACGTCTCCAACTAACACCTTTAAAAATGCCTCAGCAAGAGCCTCAGCAAGCGAAGGAAGAGATGCTACTCCCTATGTCTGTGGAGCAGATGAATGACGTCATCCAGCAGGCCTACCAGGCGGCCCAGATCACCAGTTGGGAGCTCACGCCCTATTTAACTGTAACCGTGAAAGATGAGCAAGTGCACTTTAATGCATCAGCCTGGGACGATAAACCACCTAAGCATATTGCCTTGACGTTTGAGCAATGGAAAAGAGTACAGAGATACACACAAAGTCAAGTCGTCGAGGCGGTCATTGAGAACCAGGGGCACGAAAATAAATTTTGTTGTGGGATGATGTCTTCCTCACCTGTTCTATGTTCAACGACATGCTGCTGGTACATAGTCGTAAATGGAAGTTGAAGAAAGATACTACGCGTATTCCCTTACCTGAGGGATCCACCCTGCAAATACCTGCGTGGCGGAAGCTTCAGCGCCTCGCACACGAAATTTCTGAATCTCTGCATGACCAGCTGTCTGAGTATATCTATAAAAAGTACATTGAAACCTTCCTGAATCATCTTAAACCTCGCATTGAAGGCGAGCGTATCCAACGATGTGCAGGCTGTCAGAACAACGGGTCGTTAGACATGCATACGTGTCTGGGCATTGTGGCACCGCCAGACGCGCTGATGACTGAGGCGTTACACGACATCAACGAGACGGAAATCGCGGAGACATTGGAAGCGGCCTGTCCACCGAGAATTCCCCGTGAGCAGATTGCGGCCTTCATGTTCGTGCACCAAGGACAAAAAGACACGGAAGATTTCAAACAAGTCTTGTTGGCTGAATATTCTAACTATTCTAAATATTGAACATTCAGACATGACCTGGCAAGAAAGACATGATTTCAAACAAGTCTTGTTGGCTAAATATTGAACATTCAGACATTACCGTATTCCTACATTCTATGTTCATTCTATGTTCATTCTACCATCATGGTGACACCGTATAACACTATTAGAAAATTTAACACAAAGAGCCTACCGTGGTGAAAATCTTATGTTCATTCTACTGTGTTGTTAATAAATATTATAAATTCAACTAATGTGTGTAAGTGTTCACTCTATACAGGAGAAGGTGTGGGAGTTGGTGTTGTGCTTTTTAGTTAGAAAGCTCCTCTTTCAAAAGTATGGGTTGGCCCTGAAAAGGGCCGTTAAGAAGTACAGAGGGTTGGTCATCAGATAGTTTACGACCGGTAGATTCTTTTCACTCTACATACGTTTCCCCGACACACAGGGCACCGTAAAGCCACATGAAAGTATCCTGTGTCTGGGCAGTGGCAGCACTCCGCATTGGTTAAGAAGCTTAGAAGACAAGGACCACATACGGCTAGGTGTTCACACGGGTAAAAGGCGTACGCCGTCTCAGCGTCCTGGCATATGGTGCATGTAGATCTCCTTATCTCGTTATCCAGTCGGAGGCGCAGTTTAGCCTTCTCATCTTCCACTTCTTTAAGATGTCTTAGCTGTACCAACTGGGTCACCTCGGGTGGTGGTGTGGACTGCGTAGTCGTCGTTGTGGTAGCCGTCGTTGTGGTAGCAGGCGAAGCTGTAGTTGCTGGTGGGCCCATGCTGCGTGTGTTTAACCACCCTATTTGTGGACGACGTGACGTCTGTACATCTTCTTCGTCTTCATCTATATCTGTAATATCATCGTCGTCCGCATCCACAGTGCCGGCTATCTCTATATCTTGTCGTCTGGCCAGTTCCCTCAATTCTCCCGCCGTCTCCCGAGTGAGTACTCGATTGATCGGGGACATTAGTCTAGGATCTTGTAGTTCATGCGCCAGGGCTTGGTCCCTTACAGCTTCAGCCTGCTCCCTCAAAGCGTTATGGCTTAGTTCCCTCGCCAAAGCTTCATCAGTCTCTCCCATGTTCATTGCGTCGAAGAGTGCACGTCTAGCAGCCATGATGTGGTTGGAATGAATGTGTGTAGCAGACGACCGACAGCCCGCTTTTTATTCTCTACCGTAAAGAACCCGGCTGAGTGCGCGCGGACGTCAGCGAAATCTGCCTGGACATCATGGCCAGAAAGAAAGACAAAATGGTCTGTGCTTTCTGCAAGATTTGGAAGTGGGCTAAATTTTTAATAAACGCGAGTTGAGATCTAAAACAACTTTAAATTAATACCTTGGTATGTTATCGTTTAACCCTGAAAATTTCATTGGGCTAACGGCTGCATAAATATATATTTTGTTCATTTTCCATGTTTCAAAGGCCCAATTTCACCTGTACGGCTGTGTTAAAAGTACGGTAAACTTGAAATAAATGGACTTACGTCTGATGAAACACTTTAGGTTTCTACCTTACCACGTTAGTGTGTCATTCTAAAAAATTCGGGAGGTTTATAGATGGAGAAATGTGAATTTTTTGGCTTCCAACCATCTAGTGTGAAAACAACCATTGACACCCATAGCTGTATTCGGTCCCGTACTCTAAACCCTGGTGGGTTTTCTCCATCACGCCGCGATCACGTGAACACTACATGTACAGGTCATTTTGAATGATAGGAATGTATGTATCTGTTCATTCATCCGGGGACTTGTTTACATCCGTGTACATACGGGACATTGTACATGTAGTGTTCACGTGATCGCTGCGTGATGGAGAAAACTCCACCAGGTTTAGAGTACGGCACCGAATACAGCTATGGGTGTCAATGGTTGTTTTCACACTAGAGGGTTGGAAGCAAAAAAAATCACATTTCTCCATCTATAAACCTCCCGATTTTTTTTAGAATGACACACTAACGTGGTAAGGTAGAAACCTAAAGTGTTTTAAGAGACGTAAGTCCATTTATTTCAAGTTTACCATACTTTTAACACAGCCGTACAGGTGAAATTGGGCCTTTGAAACATGGAAAATGAACAAAATATATATTTATGCAGCCGTTAGTCCTATGAAATTTTCAGGGTTACACGATAACATACCAAGGTATAAATTTAAAGTTGTTTTAGATCTAACTCGCGTTTATTAAAAATTTAGCCCACTTCCAAATCTTTCAGAAGGCACAGATCATTTTGTCTTTCTGGCCATGATGTCCAGACAGATTTCGCTGACGTCCGCGCGCAGTCATCCGGGTTCTCTACGGTAGAGTATAAAAAGCGGGCTGTCGGTCGTCTGCTACACACATTCATGCCAACCACATCATGACTGATGCTAGACGTGCAATCTTCAACATGCAATATCTTGACGAAGCAAAGGGGGGAGAATTCATCGATATCGAAGTTTCGCAACAACACCAGCAATATCTTGACGACGCAACAGGTGAATTCATCGATATCGAAGTGACCACACAAGACAATAGTACCAACGAGGGTTGGCTGGAAGAGATTATAGACAATCTGTTGAGAGAAGAAGTAAAAGAAGAAGACAAAGAACAGACGGTAGAGAGTCATTTGACGAAAGTGCCGCAGCAGGAGCAACAGCAGCAATATCTTGACGACTACGGCACGGAAATAACAAGACTGCAGAGGGACACAACACTGGGGGTGGTAAAGCAATTACCATGTGTCAAATGTTTTACCCACTACGCCAAATTCGCCTTATTTCCCTGTGGACACCAAGCGTTATGTGCCTGCTGTATCACCAAACTTGCAGGGAGAGCAAGTCCACCATGTGTGCACTCGTCCCGCTGAGATGTCCCCTATGCGCCAAGAGACAACTGCTCCAATCGTTGTAATCATTACAACTCATACGGCCCTTATCAGGGCCACCCATACCTCCCGAAAGAGGAGCTTTCTAACTAAAAAGCACAACACAAGCTCCTACACCTTGCATACACCTAGGTAAATAACACCTAGTGAATGGGAACTTCCTACTAACACTACCTCCCACCCACTATTAGTATGAATGTATAAGTTACACAGTAATATACTAGTCTAATAGATACACCGAGTAGTCCCGGAAAAAAACGAGTGCAAACGTCCACACGGTCGTAAATTAGCACATGGGTCATGGTACACTTTGAAGGGTATGAGGTGTTGGGATTGCCATAGAATGCACTCTATTTGAATGTGCATTTTGTGAGGTGCTGGAAATTGGCAATCATCATCGAATATGGAGGACGCCAGAAGGATTGGGTTGGCCCTGAAAAGGGCCTTTAGGGTAATTCTTTTGGAGTGAGGAGGTAGAGATGGGTAAGCATAGAGGACAGGTGATTGACTGGTCCTGATGTTAAATTGAAATGTGCCAGATTAAAAAGTCCCCTTTCGAAGGACTGGGTTGGCCCTAAAAACTCTTTGATCGCTTTGGCCAACGCTTTTCTCTCCTCTCGTTCTCTCTTCCATCTTGCCGCGCCTTTGCTGGTGGACATCTTGACTACCCTGTTGTTCATGGTGAGGTCTTTGCAATACAAAAGATTGTGATAGAATGTGCTCTTGTCCGCCTGGCTCGGGGTTGATATGCTGAATGTGAGGGATATCCATTGGCTGTCTAAAAGGCGCGAACCTCATCGATTGGCTCTTCTTCGGGCAAATCTATTGGTTGAAATAATGGATATTCATTGGTCCAAATGCAGTAGTTCCATCCGGCCCTACATTACGCCAGAATCCTACCAGGCTTTCAATAGCAATTTCCTAGGTTAAATTGAAGTCCCATACAATAACCCAGGATGATATCGATTGGCTGCCTAAGACCGGCTTAGCCCACTCATTGGCTCTCGTTCAGGCTTAGGCTTGTTCAGGTTGAAATAATGGACGTTCATTGGTCCAAATGGTTGGCTACATCCTTGCTGGGTGAACGCCAGAATCCCATTTTTTGAACCAAGGTGCGTATAGCAAAAATCCTAGGTTAAATGAATTCCTAACCAAATAACATTACACCACCGAATGATCACGGACTTTCACGAAGGGTGGGGAGAACGAAAAAAGCTATAACGTGTACGGACACGGACTAGGCTAATTATACCAAGAGGACTATTCGTCTTCCCATGGAGTAGTATAAAAGCGCATTTCGAGCCCTATTGACCTTGCGGGGCAATGCGCAGCAACTATTGACTCACACGGTGTACAAGTGCATTTCGAGCCCTATTGTCCCTTAACCTGTACTACTCTATATAGACAGACCTCTCTTCGCCGTTTCTTTTCATTCACCACCATGGCAGCGAGCGGAACAGAGCTTGCGTTATTCCAACTGACGTCCGACGTCTACCTCATCGTCAATGACGATCACCTGGAGCTGGTCCAAGACGAACCGCAGAAGGTGAAGATTTTGTTATCGCTATCAGGCTGGATTCTATTGGCACGGTTGTTACAGGGAAAAGAGCTCGAAATGGATTGCATGCAGGTGGAAGTCGGTGTGCACATACGCACTGCTGGAGAGGATTCCTTTTTTCGCCGGTTGGAACAGCGTGGGGGTACCCATATCACACTCTGCCCACCCTTATGGATGGCACTGAAAGATGTACTCCCCGAGGTGGATGACTTACTACACCCCGAGGTAAAAGAAGGGACTGTGGCTACCCGGAGGCTTACACCTGGCTGCACCCTAGTGTTGTACTCCAAACGAGTGGACCTCATCGATAACGGGTGTTGGTGTACGCCTGAACCCAAAGCACACGTCTCTTTGCCACAGGAAGGATGGACCACCTTGAAACGGGTGTTGTTTGGTGACCTGGACGGCGATAGCATTCACCTGTGGGACGACATCTACATTTTCCGCGGTTCCTTTTTCGCTCGACTCATCTGCCTGAACGGAGGTGGTTTTACTCTGGACCCCGATCTATGGACGGCTTTGGGACAAGTAGTCCCCATTGTCGATGAGGTACTATATCTATAGGGGTCACACAGTCTAGAGCGTCAGTCAGTCATGAAGCGAACCCGGTGGGACACCCGGTGGAACACCCGGAGGGAGACCCGTAGGGAGACCCGTAGGGAGACCCGGAAGGACCAAGACCAAGGCCCGTTTATTATTGGACCGGGTGAAACAGAATCCTGATATGGGTTGGACCGACCAGGGGCAGCTGCTTATTCGAAACCAAGTGGTCCCGGGGTCTCATATCACCGATCTGATCAACGATACGGTGCGTGCTCGCAAACACTCTAATCCACCGGGTTGGGAAGCCTTTGCTAGGGCGTTGAAAGACACAGACGTCCCTCGAGAATTGGTGGGGAATCCTCAACGCTGCACCCGGATGCAATCACCTACCTGGGAACGTGAGTGGCAACCGCAGACCCCTCCCAAAACACCCTCACGGCGGGGACGTTCTTTTCACCCCTATTCGACGCCGGCCACACCGCACCGATCACGACGGCGGCTACAAGCACCCAAGACCTGGGACCCCTACTAGGGACCCCTACTAGGGAACCCTACTAGGGAACCCTATTAAAGCCAGGAGCAAAAGCAGAAAAGCTCAGTCGTCATGTTTTACCTCACGTTGCCCAGTAACAGTTCGCTCGATGTGTTTCCTGACAACACCTTGGACAAGTACGTGACCCAGTTACCGCAACCGTTGCATTTACTTGGACGATGGGAATGCGGACTCGTGGATATTCAATACACTTACTCGTGGTACAACGTGCGAGACATGGACGTGTGGTACGAGATGACCTACGAAGGCAAAGTATCCCGGCTGATCCTACCCGAAGGCCAATATGATACCCCCAAAGAGTTCATGGAGGGATTGAGAACACTGATGCATTCTAAGTTTCTACGGGTGGTCACGAATACTTCAAAACCCATCAAATCCTATCCCTTCAAGAATCATGTGGAGTTCGATTACAACACACACAACGACAAGGCCTGTCTCCTTCTCAGCCCCAACGTGAGTGTCGAACTCAGTCCGAGCCTACAGCAAAGGTTAGGTCTCCCTCATCCTGTCTACTCGGGTCCAACCACCGACAGAGCCGAAATTGCGATGGATATGAAAGTGGATATGTACAGACTCTACGTCTACTCGGAAGTGGTCGACACCCACATTGTGGGAGATGTCAACACACCACTGTTACGGGTGGTCCCCATTAGAAAGAGGTATGGAGATCAAGTCACCCAGAGTTTCAACCACCTACTCTACCTACCCGCACGACACACCGATATCAACACGATCACGGTGGATATAAGAGATGACACGGGACGCCCGGTGGCATTCGAACGAGGGAAAGTGGTGCTGACACTTCATTTCCGACAAGCACGTTCTCCCCACTTCGTATAATGTACGTGCATTACCAGTGCCATACGGCCAGCTATGCCGACTATTACAAGAAACAAACGGGAGGTGGAGGGCTGGTCTTTAGCGGTGCACGCATGCAACGGGGTCACGGGCTGGGAAACATACTGGGAAGCATCGTCAAAACGTTCTTACCTCTGGTGACACGTGGAGTAAAAGCGGTGGGCAAACAAGCGGTACGCAGTGGACTGCAAGTGGCCGGTGATGTCTTGAGTGGGAAAGCCTTGAAACGACGGGCCAAAGAAGCAGGCAGCGTCTTGGTGGCCAAAGCCCTTAAAGACAACCCCCGTCACAGGGGAGAGTCATTCGACAGCCAACACACCGACGACGCACACCCCAGAAGAAGAAGAAGGAGAAGAGAGACATCTTCGCATAATGCCATTCATTCACTCCGAGTCGTGTCCGTCTACCAACAGTGAATTGTATTTGTGGACTATTCCATCCACACAGACCAGTGTCGCCGAGGGTCGTTGGGTAGAACATCGTCCCCTGGCTAGCCTGACGGGAACGGGACCGCTGGAATTTACCATTGAAAACAAAGATACGGCCTACCTGGATTTAGCTCACACGTACTTTTACGTGAAAGCCAAAGTGGTGAACGGAGACGGCACGGGCATCGCTGCCGACGCGATCGTAGCCCCGGTGAATCTCTGGCTGCACTCGATGTTCCAACAGGTGGATATCAGTCTGAACGATAAACTTATCAGTACGTCCACCAATACGTACCCGTACCGAGCCTACATCGAGACGCTGTTGTCGTACGGAGAAGATGCCAAAAAACATACTTGTCAGCCCCACTGTACTACAGAGATACGCCCGGAGCAATGGATGCGACCACCATTGCCAATACTGGGTTCGGCCATCGCAGACAGTTTACAGCCAGTAGCAGGTCCGTCGATGTGATGGGACGACTGCACGCCGATCTGTTCCTGCAAGACCGCTACATGATGAACGGTGTATCCATCAAGATCAAGTTGACCCGTGCCCCACCCAATTTCGCCTTGATGGCCGGTGGAGATCCCGCCCATTACAAGATCATCATAGAAGATGCAGCCCTGTTTGTCCGTACGGTGGATTTGCAACAGGGGGTGTTGGTGAGTCACATGGAAGCCTTATCGAAAAAACCAGCCCTGTACCCCGTCCGACGCCTACAGACCAAGGTGTTCTCTGTGCCAGGAGGTACGATGATGACCAATCGCGAAAATTTATTTCTAGGGGATCTGCCTAAACGTATTTCCCTGGCGTGTGTCACCAACACCAGCTTCAATGGGGCCTTGGGTGAGAATCCGTTCCACTTTCAACATTTCAACATCAACTTTGTGGCACTGCACGTGGACGGCCATCAAATCCCAGCCCGGCCGTTACAACCGGATTTTGGTAACCATCCCTATGTGCGGAGCTACCTGAACCTGTTTACAGCCACAGGACAAAACAATCAGGACGAAGGAAATACCATCACTCGACGAGACTTTGCCCGTGGGTACACTTTGTTCGCCTTCGTCCTCACCCCTACCTTGGAACACGATCATCAACTGGCCTTGCTCAAGAAAGGAAACTTACGGTTGGAACTGCGTTTCTCGGTAGCTCTACCCCACACCATTAAGGTGATTTGCTACGCCGAGTTTGATAACGTCATCACCGTGGATCAGCAAAGAAACGTCCCGTGTGACTACGCCAGCTAGAGTCATGAATACAGAGCAGCTCAAGGCCATACTTCAACGGGATCCCCGGGTACCCTTTCGAGGTGTTTCCACGCAATGTCTTTCCCACCCCATCCACCCCTGCGGCCTACATTCTGAATACAGACCCCCGTACTCGACCGGGTGAACATTGGGTGGCTGTATACGTGGACGCCCTGGGCCAAGGAGAATACTTTGATTCCTACGGACTTGCACCCGTGCATCCCGATTTGACCCAGTTCATGGACGAATCTACTAGTCTGGCGTTGGAATACTAAAAGATTACAAGGACCCTTGAGTAGTGTATGCGGACAGTACTGTGTGTTTTATCTCACTCACCGGAGTAGAGGACATTCTATGCAAACGATTGTACAGATGTTTGATGATTATTTTCAAGCCGAAGACCGTGATGTCTTAGTGTACGACTGGGCTGCCTCTCGTTTTAATGTGCATGCCCCATTTCTCTGGTTGTCTTAAATGCGCAGTGTTCTTATTGTTCTGACGTTCATTGATGTTCAATAAAAAATTCATGAAAACACAAGTGACGTTTTGACTTTTTTATATTTAGGCGAACAAGAATGGTTAGAATATGTACAAAGAATGTGAACAATACAGTAGAGTTACAAAGAATACCGTTGTAAAAACTGTCAGGAGTAGGATTCGAACCCACGACCTGCATTGCACAGACCAGCACTGTTAACTGGCGCCTTAGACCACTCGGCCATCCCGACTTTTACAGGTGTACGTTCTTTTTAACAGTACTAGTTTAACTCGTACCATCAAAAGTCATAGTTTCACAGGTGCAGGTAGGTGGTACTGACTCCATCGGGAAGGACTTTCCGTTTCGGGTAGAAAAATGTGAAGGCATCTCGTTTCTGGATGTACGTTCGCATCTGGTGGTCGACGACCCGGAATCCTCTGTTAGTGCCACTCGCACTGGCCTGGCTTTGCAGCACGCCCAGGTATAGGGCTTTGTCGATGGCAGGGTCACGTCGGTTGACGCCTTTGCAACTAAACTTGTTGTTTCCATCACCTCCGTAACAATAGTACGTCTTGGACGACAGGGCGATCATGGCATCTCCACTCCACTCTAACTTGAAGAGATCCGGCGTCCGATTATCGTACTGGTAATGGTCGCGTCGAGGTAGCCACTGGTCTCGTTCCGCCTCATACTGCGCGCGTAATTCGGGTTTGACGAGTGAGTCCCAATCCGCATTAGAGACGGCCATGTAGGCAGAGTCCGTGTCCATCTCCATGAGTTGCCAGTCTGATGGATTGAAATACACCGCCATGAAATCATATAAAAATTGCAGCATCCTCAGCTTGGCCACCTGGTATACCATACATCCAATTTGGAGCGGGAGGTTGTAACAAATGGTCTTCTTGGCTGAACTGACTTCATACGTATCATCATCGATGACGTCCACGGACCGAAACAGAGGCGAGTTGATCTTTTTGCGCGCTTGTTTGGTAGTGCAGATATTTACGTTGACGTGCTTGTCTTGGTTGGTAACCGTTTTTCCATTGTAGCCATTGCCCGTGAGTTTCCAGGATTCGCCGATAATGGCCTGACTGGGATCTTTAACGCCTTGACGACGGGCAGACGTCACTATGTCGCAATGCCCCGCAAAACAGTCGTTCGGTACGTACTGAAGGACTTGGTACACTCGCGTCACTTCGAGGCCGTGGCTCATGCACCACTGTAGTAGCGGGGTACCCAGCAAGATTTTTTCTCCCCACATGCTCCGATCAGCATCCGACGAGGACGAGGACGAGGCAGACATTCGTGTTGCTCAGCATAGGCACCCATGGTGTCTCCAATGTCATCCCGACTCACCAGCGTGTTTTTAAAGATGGGTGGGCACTGGGCGAATAGTGGCTTGAGGTTGTCGGGAACATGCAGATCGCATTCTACACACCCGTAGAGGTCCCCGGAACGAACGGCGTCGAGAAGCTGTGGTTAGGTCAGGAGTCGCCGGCGACTGAGGGGGTACTCTGGCGCTTTAAGGAAGCGACGTGAGGATGGGAGGGCCTGGCACATGGTGTGAAATTCACACTCCCACATTTCGATGAGCTGGTACCCCATCTCTTTCACGTAATCCCCGTTCTCTGCCACTTTTGCCCGTAGTTCTTCCGCCGATTTTCCACGTCGTTCGTTGAAGCGGCCAGCGCTGAAATGGCATTGGTGGCAATGCCAGTAACACCCGTAAAATTGGAATACGGTGGGTTTATTGTGAAGTATAGCAAACCCATCGACGGGGAGTCGACGATCTCCTATCCGCTCCTCTGTGGCGTTGGTTTGGTGTCGTATAGAAATTCCCCGTCCATCGGCTTCCCAGTCCAACCACTGGTCAGCCAGATGCTTGTACGGTGTACGTTCAGATCGGAAATGCTGACCTTCCGCCAACCAGCGTGTATAATGACCACTGGGCATGGGTTGGGCGAGAGACCACAGATACAGGGCATTGGCGTCGAATTCAATGATTTTGGCACAGGGTTTCCCACTTGGAAGGGTGGTGACGTCCTTCTCGTGATAACGATGAAAAATAAGGCTGGGTCCGCCGACGATGTTCTGCTTTAAACAATCATACATGTCTTCGTCTTTTTGTCGCATGAGTGAAAAGTACGTGGAACAATCTTGAAAAAGATGGCGAAGCGCAAGACCCGGTAAACTCTAAGCACTCCTTGAATATGTCCACGTGCATTTGATCTCGAAAGAGTTGAGCCATTTTCTCGGCCGCTTCGAGGAATGGAACCACATCTAAGTTGTTATAATACACCAGGAAATCTCGCAAGGTCTGCATATGTTGGTCGTTCCATACCCGCTGTAGTTCCCGGTACGTGTCTTTCGAACATTCCACCTGCTTCAGATCGTCGAAGAAAGCGTCCCGGGGTGGTAACTGTGTTTCCTCCAAGCGGTCGAGCGTTGACATATAGGTGTAAGGGAACCTCCCTTTGGTTTGTGCACAGTCATAGGCCTTTACCCACTGATCGTAGCTGTAATTTGGAGCTAAGTAGTTCCGTACATCCAGGAAATGGAGTGATGTGGTGGTGAGGGCCATGTGGTTGTTGGTCTTTTTGATGACGGACTTGATGGTATCGGACTGGGCCAAGTGAGGGTAGAGGAATTCCTTCACCATGTTCAAATCGTATCGCCCCGAATTGAAGCCGAGCACAGGTAACTGGCCTAGGTATTGTAGGAACCGCAACTTCAATTTCTCCGCATACGGCTTGGTTAAGGGTACAGCCTCTGGCTGAATGTCCTGCATCTCCGACTCCGACTCTTCATCGTCACTGAAGGACACACCAGGTGTAGGAATACGATGGTCGAGTTGGTCCAGCACGTCCTGGAACTTGGACACCAACAGTTCTGTACTGGCCGCACTCAGGGCCTCTAAATACTCCATCATCCGGGTAATCAACTCATGGGAGTCCCCTGTGGACACGAAACAGACGGGTGCAGCGTCATAGCCGGGTAGGTTGCTGGAAATGCTGACATTCAGGGGAATATGGCGCTGTGTCCACTGCGTTTTGGCTGAGAAAATGTCCATGGGTTCCAAACTGGCCTCGAAATCATAACACGCCCAATAGGGAAAATAACGGTCCTCTAGTGGTATGACAATCCCCTCAAATCAGCCAAGTCTTCGAAAATAGTAGGCGTGTTATGGTACACACCATCAGGAAATTTGCGTTTCACAGCGTTGCCACAAATCTTCTCGTGCCGCTGTAAGTCGGAGGAACGGTCAAACACCCGATGGCATTGAGAACAACTGTAGGATTGTGCGTACAGGCTCATATCGTAGATCAGGGAAATATGACTCACCCCTCCGTTGTCGAAAACATTGACTTTCATCGTAGAGGCATACCGTTCTGTTGAACGATGAACCAGTTCAGCCACAAATGTATCCTCCTCCTCCTTCGGTAGTAAACGGTACACAAAGATATTCACGTGGAACAGTGTTTTCACGACATCCAAATACTTGAATGGGACTCCCCGGACCTGCCGCGGGTCAATGTCTTGCGCCTGTAGATACTCTTTCCAATACATAGTTGCATTTCTATCACAAGCCTGGGGTTCACACTGGTCCAAATGAACGGCCAAACGCCGAAACAGACATTTCCGGTCTTTGTAGGGCCCATGTACGCCTGCCGTTAACGTATACAGTCCTTTTCGATGGAGCAGCCAAGGCGGAAGAATAACAGGAGCGCCGATGGGGTGATCTCTCAATTTGGTGACGAAAAATGTGACGTTCGTGACCATTTCTACAGTCCATTTGGTGTTGGGACGTTGCAACCGGGCCCATTCCAATGGATACAACGTAGTCAGTTGGTCGATGAGTGGCTCCAGAGAAATAGCAGCCGTCACCGTGAACGGCTGGTCAAACACATAGGTATTATTACTGGGGTAAAAATACCGCAGTTGGTCCGTCTCTTTGTGCCGTAAGATATACCCAAATGTCATATTCAATTTGAAGGCTGTCACCTGATCTGTAAAAATGTTCTCGGCGTAAGTAGGAAGATGCGTCAGGTCCTCCAACCGAAAATTATACAAATCCAACAGACAACGGTGACGGTGAAAACAACGGCCTATCGTGTTCCAGTGACGGCGGTACAACGCACTCACACGCTCGTCTTCGGGTAAGACTTCACCCGGAGGCGCTCCTGGATCCTCTGGAAATTCTTCTCCACGTCTCATGCTATCGGTCTGGCTTCAGGCTCCACTGGTATTAACTCGCCTACTGGTCAGGTAACTCCTCAGGTAGACTGGTCAGGTAACTCCTCAGGTAGGCTCAGGCTGGCTCAGGCTGGTCAGGTAGCTCCGGTGAAGTAGGCAGGCCAATGAATGAAACCATACCATGAAAATTCCCACTTTTATACACCACCCTGACAGACCTCGGATGTACAAGAACCCGTATGTAATGCTACACACTACAGAGACCCGGATATAGGTCAATCCTAAAATACTCGGCTGTTCCCGGATGTACAAGAACCCGTATGGAACAGCATACACAGCTAAGGCCCCGGATATAGGTCAACGTCCCCGGATGTAAACCCCGGATGAACAGGTCAGTACATGCATTCCTATCATTCAATATGACCTTGAACTATCACGTGATCTCCCCGTGATGGAAAAACCCCAAATACAAGTCAGTACATGCATCCCATAGTCCCAGGTCACGCCCGATACACGCAGACCGGAAGTGACGTCATACACATGCGCACTCCCCGCGGAGGAATACATGCATACGACGAGGTCAAAATACTCGCTTCTGATTGGCTGACGCAAAGGTCAAAGGTCACGTGATATGCAAATTTTTTAGGTCAATGTTGCTCTAAATGCTTGCTGTATACTACTCTCAATGGCCCAAATATATAGATTATTCACTAGAGAAAGTGTTTGTCGCTTCCTGTCTACACAACACCATCATCTGTCCAATTAATACAATATTATCTATGAAAGAATTCAAGGGATGATTTGCATAAAATACCACAGCATTTCTTGTAAGCTATGCTCAGAATAATTGCAAGGCATCGAATGTCATGGTGGTTCTCAATACTAGGGCCATGAGGTAATACTGTACATTTGTGCAAAATAGCCGCTTTTAGTTTTAAATGTGAAATATACTATCTATCGATGGAGTAGGCGCATGTAATTTTCAGGCACACCTGTCAATCATAACAGTAGTATATAGAGGACCGATTCGGTCTCCGGCCCAGCCGCACGCATGCGCGGGAATGGCGGTAATATATTTAACATGACAGAGAGAACCACCTCTCTAAAAATGGAGGTGAAAAAATTGAGAGATGAAATGACCAAAAACTACCTCCGAACACAGAAGAGTTCCAACGGGTTTCCCATTCAGGTTTCCCACTGGGTTTTCCATCCGGGTTTTCCCTCTGGGTAGCCCTCTGGATTGCGTCGTATTGTGAATCAGTCTTACATCTGGGTACCCTGGATTCCAGGCAAAGGTTCCCATGCAATGGTTCCTACAGCCGCCTGCCTCCATGGAGCATTCGTGAACGCTGGAACATTCGTGAACATCAGGGTACCCTGAGGTCAAGTTCACTATAGTCCCGGCACCTCCGTTCACGTGACCGAAAATGCCCTTTTGGGGCATGTATTCCTCCGCTGTGATGCGGTCTGGCGGTGATGCGGTCTGGCGGTGATGTGGTCTGGCGGTGATGCGGTCGCGGGGAGAAGCTTCCGCAGTCAGAAAGTAGTCCCGAGACTTTAAATACGCTGCGTCTTAATCTTCGGCAATCTCCGGGAACCTCCGGTCATCTCTGGCAATGTCCGGTCATCTCTGACAATGTGTGACACTCTCCGGGCCAATATATAGCCTTTATCTGCCTTTCCGAAGCATCCATGGAATGCACAGGATCCCCGGCAATATCGCCATCTGTTTGCCCATGTTAAATGGCCACCCCTCAGTGTCTCCATACAGGTTTCCCCAAAACCGTATTGGCACGAAAACATACATGAAACCATGGGAAGGAAGACTTATAGTAATAAACAAAATCTATAGGTGTTGGACGATGTTATTATGACCAGTCTAGCATCCGTGCGACGCCAGGGTCGAGCGTTTATTGTCCAGTATATCTCCACAAAAAAATAAACAAATAAAATGGCGGCTCCGCTTGCTGTGGGGATGCCCTTTTTGGTATCACGACAATCGACCGTGCTGCCCTCTAGAGGCAAGGAAGACCATTCTGACTGGGCGAACCCTCTATGGCGCAAATTCCGGGTCATCTCCCCTGATTCGCACATTTGCATCTATACGGGAAAATGCCTGTATGGGATATAGGTTTTTTTGTGGATTTTACTATGGGTTGTGGGGTCTTGTTTTCTTCGTCTCACCACACGATGGGAAGGGTCTCGAAGCTAAGCGGTGAAATTTTCCGAAAAGTTCACGGAGGTCTGGATAGGCCCATAGGCCTACTGGCTCAGTGAATAGGTCCATACTGGGCAATTCACACATGTTCATTGCGGTATGGGTTGTGGGATCTTGTTTCTCACGTCTCACCACGTAGAACACGATGGGCGGGGTCCCGAAGCTAAGCGGTGATTTTTTTTGAAAAAGTCACTGTGCGCATGCGTAGTGGTTAAATAGGGCTGGGTGGACGTTGTGGGGTCTAGGTGAGCCCCTTATGGTCCGATGGTGTCGTATGAAGTTTTATTTTGAAGCTCTCGTGGAGGAGCATCCGACTGGACAAATGTCTCGTCCGTTTTCAATATTCTGTGCATGCGCAGTCTGGCCGTAGTATAGAAAGCAAGTATTTTGGAGGTGCGTGGAGGTGTGTTTGGGGTAGAGATGGACCACTATTGGTCCGAATGGGTCGTGGGAGGGGTCAAAGTGAAGCTCTTGTCGGATAGAGTCAGAAGGGCGTGTTTTTATTGCAAGTCGCGTCAATCTGCGCATGCGCAGTTGGGTGTAGTAAGTAAAGTGGTCATTTTGGTGGTGTGTGGGGTATGTTTGGGGTAGAGATGGACCCACTATTGGTCCGAATGTGTCATTTTGTAGCTCTCGAGGTGTAGACCCCGATTTGAGGGATGTTCACAGCCTCTGTGACGTCATCGGTGACGTCATCAGTACGAGTATTAGCGAAAGTAGGTATTTTGGGGAAGTGAAGGAAGGTATTTGGCGTAGAAATGGGCCACTATTGGTTCGAATGTGTCGTGGCATGTGTCATCTTGTAACTCTCGGGGTGTAGACCCCGACTTGAGGGATGTCCATGTCATCTGTGACGTCATCAGTAGGAGAGATAGACAAAGTAGGCATTTTGAGGCAGTGAAGGGAGGTATTTGGTGTAGAGATGGGCCATCCTTGGTCCGAATGCGTCCTGTGAGATGTCATCTTGCAGCTTTCGGGGTGGAGACCACGATTTGAGGGATGTCTACAGCATTTGTTAAGCCATTGGTGACGTCATCAGTACGAGTAGTAGCGAAAGTGGGCATTTTGGGGGAGTGAAGGAAGGTATTTGGTGTAGAGATGGACAATCCTTGGTCCGAATGCGTCCTGTGGGGTGTCATCTTGTAGCCTACGGGGTGGAGACCACGATTTAAGGGACGTTCACAGCATCTGTGAGGTCATTGGTCACATGGACCATCCTTGGTCCGGATGCGCCGTGTTGGGTGTCAGAGTGAAGCTCTCGAGGTGTAGACCACGACTTGAGGGATGTCCATGTCATCTGTGACGTCGTTGGTGACGTCATCTGTTGGAGTTGTAGCGAAAGCGGGCATTTTGGGGAAGGGAAGGAAGGTGTTTGGGGTAGACAGGGACCATCCTTGGTCCGAATGGATCGTGTGGGGTGTCATCTTGTAGTTCTCTGCATGTAGACGTATCTACAGACTTGGCGGTTGCATCGTGCTACGCATGCGCAGTTGGGCAGTAGTAACGAAAGATTTCAATTTTGGGCGTGGGCAATGACATGTTTGGGCAATGAAGGGACCAATCCAAATGGCCCGGTTGTGGTATCCTAGTGAAGCTTTCGTCGGATAGAGTCAGACTGGGGTGTTTTTTATTGAAAGTCGTGCCAATCTGCGCATTCGCAGTTGGGTGCAGTAAGTAAATTGGTCATTCTGAAGGTGCGCAGGGGTATATTTGCGCGCTTGAGGGACCATTCTTCGTCCGAATGTGTCGTGTGGGGTGTCATCTTGTAGTTCTCGTGGTGCAGATCACGATTTGAAGGATGTCTACGTCATCTGTGACGTCATTGGTGACGTCATCAGTAGGAGTAATAGCCAAAGTGGGCATTTTGGGGGTGTGAAGGAAGATATTTGGGGTAGAGATAGACCATCCGTGGTCCAAATGAACCGTATGGTGTGTCATCTTGTAGCTCTCGGCATGTAGGCGACGAGTGGTATGGTGTTTGTTGGTAGTCGCATCGTGCTACGCATGCGCAGTTGGGCAGTAGTAGCAAAACATGTCATTTGAGGCGTGCGTGGGAGTGTGTTTGAGTGATTAAGGGACCACTATTGGTCCGATTATGTCGTGGTGGGCGTCATAGTGAAGCACTCGTAGAGTAGACTCCGATTAGATCGGTGTGTCGTGGAAGTAAGGCTATGCCCGCATACGCAGACAAAGCATTGTGGGAAAAGGGCATTGGAAGGGACGTTATGGGATCGAAATAGACCAATATTAGTCTGAATGCGTCGGGCGAGTTATCAATTTGAAGCACTCGTGGTTCCGACTGGAGGAGTTGGGTCGTGGAAATGACGTCATTCTGCACAACATGCGCAGTCGTGGAGTAGTAGAAAAAAGAAAAGTTTTGGAAACGCGTATGGGCACTATATGACACCTGGGAGTAAATATTTCATCCAAGTATAGCGTATAGCGGTTGTCGTTCAGCAATGTTCATATAGTTTATTATCTCCAATGTTACATCATACCCAGGCTGGGGGAGCCGCTCTGGGTATGTTTATTATGTTCACAGAAAAAGCAAGTTGAAATATCACCATGTTTTGTTATTTAACGCACCGTCACATTACGTACAAGTGTTTACAGAGCTGAAGTCAACGATCAACATGTAGAAATATAGATTATGTACGGCATCTTATTGTATTCATCAGTGCCTGTCGGGGGTGAATCCGTTCATCCGATGGGGTGGTCGATCAGTTTAGCCACGAAGAACGTAACATTGGTTACCCTTTCCATTGTCCACTTGGTGTTGGGGTGTTGACGTTGTGCTCATTCCAAGAGATCCACGGTGTCCAGTTTCTCCAGCATCGTCTCTAGCGACGCCCGGTTAATGATGGTGAAAGGATGGTCGTACACTTGGTTGCTCGCACTGGAATAGAAATAGCGCAGTTGATCCGTTAACTTATAGCGTAAGATGTACCAGAAAGCGATATTTAATTTGAAGGTCGTAGGTTGGTCATTGAAGATGGCTTCCACGTAGCTGCGTAGACGGGCGAGGTCGGTCAGTCGGAAATTGTAGATATCTTGAATAGGGCGATGACAGTGGAAACAGTCCCGGATCATGGACCAATGGCACCGATAGATGTCACTCACTGGATGGTCTTCGTGTAACAGATCGCTAGGAACATTTATGGGTTCGTCCGCGAAGTGTACGTTGCCCCTCCACGTCGTATAAAATCTAGCCCAAGGTCTTGTCGTCGGAATTTGACTGTTGAATTAGGGCGACATCATCATCGGCCCTCGTGCGATGGGTGGGAGTTCCTGCTGTCTCGATACTTGTGTCTATGGGCTCCTCTACCTGCAAATGTAGCTGCGGAACAGGTTGTCGTGTGCGTTGGTGTCGCAGCAACTGACTGGTCAGTTTGAAAAGCCGACCACATTCCTCGTATGGACGGTTGGGTGGCCCATGAATTGAACGTTCATGGCGCTGTACATATCGTACAGCTATACCGGACGGTTCTGTCGTGTTTGGTAGCCTCAGGTCGTGCAGACGAGTGAATGATTTCGAGGACGTAGTACAAGTGAACATCTTGGTGGTTGACAGAGTGTCTGATGAAACGGCCAGGCCGCTTCCCTTTTACAGCAGCTGGTGATCTGTTTTTAGCACACTCAGTTCTACTACCCCGAAGTCGAGGACCGACATGTACTGGTGTACGACTGAGCCGCATTGCGCGCGTGTGTGTGTGTATGTGTGGGCGCGTTTGTGTGTTTGTGTTTGAGTCCAACCGTGCACAATGTCGAATTACGTTCTCCACGAAACTTTCATCTCATCGCATCAATATGTTCAAACTCATTCAATATAAACACAACCAAGAGACAACAACAACAACAGGCACATAATACACGTTTTATTGTCCCCCTCACCACAACACACCCAAGCTGGGGGAGTCAATATGGGTATGTTTACAATTCTTGTAGGCTGTTTTCCAATCAGAAGCCGTCGTTTGAGGAAGTTTAATCTCCGGCCAGAATCGCTTTTGGCCTAAGAGTCATCGAGCAGGCCAGGATACTGTAACGGCAGCATGTCCTGAAACACTTGTTTGCGCATTTGGGGTGTAGTAAGTAAAGTGGTCATTGCTGAGATGCACAGGGATATATTTGAGAGATTGAGGTTCGAAATCTCATCCAAAGATGGAGTGTAGGGTATCATCTTTAAGCTCTCGTGGTGTAGACCACGACTTGAGTGATTTTCATGTCATCTGTGACGTCATTGGTGACGTCATCAGTACTAGTGGCAGCGAAATTTTGATTAGTCGATCAATACATATGGAATGATGAGGGACACACACTACCACACATCACCACCACCACCGGACGTTGACGCCCGTCAACGTACGGTGGTGGTGGTAGCTCCCGTGTGGCAGAGCTCAGGGTGCACCACAGGCGCGTGCACATGCTTGCGATGACGTCACTTCCGAGCTCTGAGCGCCACGAGCTCTGGCCGGAGACTAAACTTTCTCAAACGACGGCTTCTGATTGGACAAGAGCCAAACAAGAATTGTAAACTTACCCATATTGACTCGCCCAGGATAATAAAACGTGTATTACGCAATGTGCCTGTTGTTGTTGTTGTCTCTTGGTTGTGTTTATATTGAATGAGTCTGAACATATTGATGCGATGAGATGAAATTTTCGGAGAGAACGTAATTCGACATTGTGCATGGTTGGACTCAAACACAAACACACACGCGCCCACACATACACACACACGTGCGCAATGAGGCTCAGTCGTACACCAGTTCATCTCGATCCTCGACTTGGGGGTAGTTGAATTGAGTGTGCTAAAAATAGATCACCAGCTGCTATAAAAGGCAAGCGGACTGGCCGTTTCATCAGACACCCTGTCAACCACCAAGAGGTTCACTTGTACTACGCGCTCGAAATCATTCATTCGTCTGCACGACTTGCGCTGCCATGAGACTACCAAGCACGACGGAACCGCTCGGTATAGCTGTACGATATGTACACTGTCGTTTCAGTGCTCAGATCATTTACAGCGCCAGGAACGTTCAATTCGTGGGCCACCCAAGCGTCCATGCGAGGAATGTGGTCGGTTTTTCAAACAGTTGCTGCGACACCAACGCACACGACACCCTGTTCCGCAGTCACGTTTGCAGGTAGAGGAGCCCATAGGCACCAGTATCGAGACAGCGGGAACTCCCACCCATCGCACGAGGGCCGATGATGATGTTGCCCTAATTCAACAGTCAAATTCCGACGACAAGACCTTGGGTCAGATTTTGTACGACGTGGAAGGGCAAAGTACACTTCGAGGACGAACCCATAAATGTTCCTAGCGATCTGTTACACGAAGACCATCCAGTGTGTGACATCTATCGGCGCCATTGGCCTATGATCCGGCACTGTTTCCACCGTCATCGCCCTATTCAATATATCTACAATTTCCGACTGACCGACCTCGCCGTCTACGCAGCTACGTGGAAGCCATCTTCAATGACCAACCTACGGCCTTCAAATTAAATGTCGCTTTCGGGTACATCGTACGTCATAAGACGACGAATCAACTGCGCTGTTTCTATTCTAGTGCCAACAACCAAGTGTACGATCATCCTTTCACCATCATTAACCGGGCGTCGCTAAAGACGATGCTGAAGAAACTGGACATCGTGGATCCCTTGGAACGGGAACAACATCAACGCCCAACACCAAGTGGACAGTGGAGAGGGTCACCAATGTTACGTTCTTCGTGGCTAAACTGATCGACCACCCCCTCGGATGAACGGATTCACCCCCGACAGGCACTGATGAATACCATAACATGCCGTACATACTTTATATGTCCACATGCTGGTCGTTGACGTGAGCTCTGTAAACACTTGTACGTAATGTGACTGTGCGTTAAATAACAAAACATGGTGTTTGATATTTCAAATTGCTTTTACTGTGAACATAATAAACATACCTAGAGCGGCTCCCTCAGCCTGGGTATGATGTAACATTGGGGATAATAAACTATATGAACGTTGCTGAACTTGTTGTTATTCACGACAACCGCTATCCGCTATACTTGAATGAAATATTTACGCACTTCCAAAACTGTCCTTTTTCTTCTGCTCGACGGCTGCGCATGTGCAGAATGATGTCATTTCCACGACCCAACCCCTCCAGTTGGAGCCACGAGTGCTTCAAATTGATACCTCGCCCGACCCATTCAGACCAATATTGGTCCATCTCGACCCCATAACGTCCTTCCAATGCTCTTTTCTCACAATGCTTTGTCTGCGTATGCGGGCCATAGCCTTACTTTCACGACACACCCGTCTAGTCGGAGTCTACCCTACGAGTGCGTCACTGTGACACCTCCCGCGATCCAATCGGACCAATAGTGGTCCCTTAGTCACTCAAACACACTCCCACGCACGCTCCAAATGCGTATGCGTAGCACAATGCGACTACCAACAAACACCATAACATTCGTCGTCTACATGCAGAGCTACAAGATGACACCCCGTACGGTCCATTTGGATCACGGATGGTCCATCTCTACCCCAAACACCTTCCTTCACACCCCCAAAATGCTCACTTTGGCTATTACTCCTAATGATGACGTCACCAATGACGTCCCAGATGACGTGGACATCCTTCAAATCGTGGTCTGCACCACGAGAACTACAAGATGAGACACATTCAGACCATGAATGGTCCCTCAGGCTCTCAAATATACCCCTGTGCACCTCAAGAATGACCACTTTACTTACGACACCCAACTGCGCATGCGCAGATTGGCGCGACTTTCAATAAAAAACACGCCAGTCTGACTCTATCCCACGAAAGCTTCACTAGGCTACCACAACCGGGTCATTTGGGCCAAAGATTGGTCCCTTGATTGCCCAAACGTATCATTGCCCACGCCCAAATTGACATCTTTCGTTATTACTGCCCAACTGGGCATGCGTAGTACGATGCGACCACCAAGTGTGTAGATGCGTCTACATGCAGAGAACTACAAGATGACATCCCACACGATCGATTCGGACCAAGGATAGTCCCTGTCTACCCCAAAAACCTTCATTCACTTCCCCAAAATGCCCGCTTTCGTTACTACTCCTACTGATGACGTCACCAATGACGTCACAGATGACATGGACATCCCTCAAGTCGTGGTCTACACCTCGAGACTTTCGCTTTGACACCCCACGCGACGCATCCGGACCAAGGATGGTCCATGTGACCAATGAGGTCACAGATGCTGTGGACATCCCTCAAATCGTGGTCTCCACCCCGAAGGCTACACGATGACAACCCACAGGGCGCATTCGGACAAAGGATGGTCCATCTCTACACCAAATACCTTCCTTCACTGCCCCAAAATGCCTACTTTGGCTACTACTCCTATCGATGACGTCACAGATGCTGTGGACATCCCTCAAATCGGGGCCTACACCCCGAGTGTTACAAAATGACACCTCCCACGACACATTCGGACCAATAGTGGTCCATCTCTACCCCAAACAGACTCTCACGCACCCCGAAAATGACCACTTTACTTATTACACCCAACTGCACATGCGCAGATTGACGCGACTTGCAATAAAAAAACACGCCATTCTGACTCTACCCCATAAAAGCTTCACTTTGACCACGCCCACGACCCATTCGGACCAATAGCGGTCCATCTCTACCCCAAACACACCCTCAAAATGCCTGCTTCCTATACTACGACCAGACTGCGCATGCGCAGAATATTGAAAATGGACGAGGCATTAGTCCAGTCGGATGCTCCTCCACGAGAGCTTCAAAATAAGACCTCATACGACACCATCAGACCACTAGGGGCTCACCTAGACCCCAAAACGTCCACCCAGCCCTATTTACCCACTACGTATGCTCACAGTGACTTTTTCAAAAAAAATCACCGCTTAGCTTCGGGATCCCGCCCATCGTGTTCTACGAGGTGAGACGTGAAAAACAAGATCCCAAAACCCATACCGCACTGAGCCAGTAGGCCTATCCAGACCTCCGTGAACTTTTCGAAAAATTTCACCACTTAGCTCCGAGACCTTTCCCATCGTGTCCTACGTGATGAGACGAAGAAAACAAGACCCCACAACCCATAGTAAAACCCACCAAAAAATTACAACCCCTATACCCCATACAGGCATTTACTACGGAAGCGTATTAGTGCCAGTGTGAAAAAAAAAAATCCGAGATTTATCTCCTAATTAGGAGATAATTATCTCCTAATTAGGAGATAATTATCTCCTAATTAGGAGATAATAAGTCCTAATTAGGAGATAATTATCTCCTAATTAGGAGATAATTATCTCCTAATTAGGAGATAATAAGTCCTAATTAGGAGATAATATGTCCTAATTAGGAGATAATTATCTCCTAATTAGGAGATAATTATCTCCTAATTAGGAGATAAATCTCGGATTTTTTTTTTTCACACTGGCACTAATACGCTTCCGTAATTTTCCCGTATAGCTGCAAATGTGCGAATCAGGGAATATGACCCGGAATATGCGCCACAGAGGGTTCGCCCAGTCAAAGCTGTCTTCCTTGCCTCTAGAGGGCAGCACGATCGATTGTCGTGATGTCAAAAAGGGCATCCCCACAGCAAGCGGAGCCGTCATTTTGTTTCTTTTTTGCGGAGATATACTGGACAATAAACGCTCGACGATGGCGTCGCACGGATGCTAGACTGGTCATAATAACATCGCCCAACACTTATAGATTATGTTTATTACTATAAGTCTTCCTTCCCATGGTTTCATGTATTTTTTTCGTGCCAATACGGTTTTGTGGAAACCTGTATGGAGACACTGAGGGTTCTCCACTGGCCATTTAACATGGGCAAACAGATGGCGATATTCTCAAAACCCTATGCATTTCATGGATGCTTCGGAAAGGCAGATAAAGGCTATATATTGGCCCGGAGAGGGCCGGACACTGTCGGAGATGACCGGACATTGCCGGAGATGACCAGAGGTTCCCGGAGATTGCCGAAGATTAAGACGCAGCGTATTTGAAGCGTATTTGATAGCGAAGGTGTTGCCCTAGGATAAAATTTGAAAGAAATCAGAATTTTCAACATTGGCTTACCCAACTCAAGACAATGTGCACTTTGGGTGAATTACGGTCAGGTGCAGGAGGGTGTGTGGAATTAAACATTGAACTCAGGAATCCACGGTACACAACTTATAATCATGGCCAATTGTAGCACATTACCATTGTTGCAGTATTGGTTCCTTCAGAGTGAATACTTTATATTTAGTGTTTTCCTAACTTGAACAAAGCCAATCCCAATCATTGCTACATCTTTTAAAGTTGAAATGCAAAGGTTTTTAGATTCTTCTTCTAGTACCGGTATGTTATATAACATGTGTAAGTTGAATAATGATAAAATATCGGTATATCTGCTACTTGGTTTAATTTGAAGTAGTTTGTCTGCTTGAATCTTTTAGATTGTTGGTTTCCCAAGCCCAGCTGGCTTCCGAGCCGCACACAATCATCACTAATCTTTCCTTGATTGTGACATCATGTCAGACCAGCCACTTGAAGACTGAACATTACAAGCATGGACGCCCGACCAGTAACATAAAATAGCCTAACGGGCTCCAATACCCCTCTGCTCTCAGTTCTTGTCTACAATCATGCATTGCATACGATGTACTTTTAGAACTTTTACAACATCATCAAGACACCAGACAGGATAACTTACAACAGGCGTACATCAAAATGCGCCCCTGCATCAGGAAAGCAGCCATGGTTATCTATGAACAGTATAGCCTGCTATCGCTTGAAATGAAAGGTGACCCCACGCACAGGCTCATCATGAAGACCAAGCGTCACTTGGAAGAGGATATGGGACTATCACCCACCGAGGCCCTGCAAAATGTGAACAAAATGCGCAAACATCTGTTCCAGGACATGTTGCCGTTATAGTACCCTGGCCTGCCCGTCGACGATTAGAACAAACGGATCAGAGCGAACATGGCCGAAGATTGAACTTTCTGAAATGGCGGCTTCTGATTGGATAACAGCAGCAGAGAATACATCTTTCTCCCATCATGGCGTCAAGGCGTTATGCCAGGGCGTTAAGATAGAGTGTTAAGGCGTTAAGATAGGCCTTAAGGCATGACATGGGATTCCCCTTCTCTCGTTGCAAGTATCATGCATATAACCTTGAAGTGCCCGGGGCATAGTTAGCACCTCCGAAACTCCCCATTCTCTACTTCTCCTCCTCATGCCCTCACTCACGAACTCATTCACTCATCCCATTTCTCCTTCTCCACTTCCTCCTCCTCCTCCACAGACACCTACACACATACGCTGAGGTAAGACTACCAGGTATCTAAAAGCTTTGCACTTCCGAATCTTCCCTTCCTCTACTACTTCCCGAGTGCGCAGTCGCATATCACTCCCAGTCTGACTCTACTCCTCGAGTGCTTCATCAGAACACCTCCCACGGCCCAATCGGATCAATATTGGACCATCTCTACACCAAAACGTCCATTCCCATGCACTTTTTCTACTGTGTATGCGCAGAATGACGTCATTACCATGACACACCCATCCAGTCGGTTGCTTCCCAACGGGTGCTACAGATTAACACCTCCTATGGCCATTCGGATCAATAGTGGTCCACCTCAATCCCAACACATCCATTCCCATGCACTTCTCTACTGCACATGCGCAGAATGACGTCAGTTCCATGCCATACTCATGCAGTCGGATTCTCTTCCACAAGTGCTACACATTGACACCTCCCACGGCCCATACGGACCAATAGTGGTCTACTTCGACCACAACACGTCTATTCCCATGCACTTTCTCTGCTGCCCATGCGCAGAAGGACGTAAGTTCAACGCCAAACCCATCCAGTCATAGACTCCCTCACGAGTGCTTCACTATGACAGCTACCGCGGCCCATGCGGACCAATAGTGATCCACCTCGACCCAAAACATTCATTCCAATACACTTATCTACTGCATATGCGCAGGATGAAGCCAGTTTCCAGCGAAACTCACCTGATGGCTTCGAGACCTCTGCCACCTTCTTCCACGTGATGAGAAAAAAAAACAAAGTGCCACACTCAATACCGTCAATGTCCATGCGTGGATTCCCCATTGCGCCTACACCATAGACGTGTATAGATATCGCCAAAGATTGCTGGACATTTCTAAAGATTCAGGCGAAGCGACCACCCACATATTTGAAGTCTCGTTGACCTGGAAGTGACCGCATCACCGCGGAGGAATATATATCCCCTAGGTCACCTCCGGTCAATGACCGTTACCGGAACTATACTGGCCTTGACCTCCACATGACCTCAACGATATGCATTTTTTTTAACGTCTATTGGTGTGAATTTAATCTTTTTATACTACTGGCGTAGCCGAGAGCGAATAACCCAGAACGCCCTCCAGCCGAGAATTTCTATGTCAGATTAATAGCGATCTGATGGAGAAATGAATGGATTATTTGACAGCTCACTATACTGATATGATTGTTAGGAAGCTTATGTTCTGACTGGATTATTACAAAGCTCAGTGTTAGGAATCGTGGTCCCATGCCCTGGAGGAAGGGATGCTTTCGGTTGATCCGGTTTATTACACACTTGTTCAGTAAGGCCCACTCAGTTATGCGTGGTTTAACGATGGAAGTTCAAAGGGAAGTAGGTAACACCACTGACAACCACATGGGTTCCTCAACTGTTCTTTCAATCTGACATTCTTGAAGTCACTTTCTTTACAACAATAAATAGTAGTAAAACTAGTTGAAGGTGGACATGTTTTATTTATCTTCACAGGCAATGGTAGGATTATAAAACTATATGGTCACCTATTATGGACAACCACTAAAACTTATTATAAACAATATAAAATTACTGAGGCTGTGAGTGGATAAGTGACAATATGACTATTATCAAGATAAAAATTTCAGCTTAATGTGCTTTAAGTACATGTATTCTCAACCTCTATTCTCTTTACTAAAGCAATTTGTGTTTTCGAATTCAACTGGAGAAATGAAGGATCAGAAAGATTACTGCATACACATTATGAATCATGTAAATATCACAAAAATGTTATGGGAAACAGTCAAGTTTAAGTCCCTGTTTGAAAGAGTGTGGGCTGGTGGGGGGTCATGTTAATGGACACACTTAAATAAATCAATTAATAAATACAAACAAAATCCAGTGACAATATACAATTAAACATCAGAATAGTAGAAATATTTTAAGTGTATAAAAGACAATGAAAATATGTCTATACATGAGCATGGAATGTGGATACAAACAAATTAAATATACATGGCTGCCTTTATGGTTAGTGAAGACATAAATATTTGAAAAAGACTGCAACTCTTAGAGAGAAAAATGGGTTACATAATTTGTACATATATCAATCTATAATCCTAATTTCAAAACTTCTAGTGAGTGTACCATTTCCATATTCATAAACAGTAGTGGTCTGACTACCCCACTATTCATCAAAGCTGGGATAGTAAATCATTACCCACATGTACTCTATGTTTTAAATCAAGCCAGGTTCCAAATGAAGGAAGCTTCAATATTTCCATAATTTTCTTATTCTATTTTCAAATTAATCTGTGACAATGCCTGGAAAATAAAGTCAATATGAAAACTTATTACGCTACTTAACGTTTTTTCTGAATAGTTTATTAATGGAAGGGGAGGAAACAATGTGAAAAATACAATTGGACCCTACCTACACATTCAGTTTGGATGAATTTTGAGGCTTCAGAGTTAAAACTGTAAATAATCTGTCAATCTCTGGCTGTTTCTAATACCCATGTACATGATTATACTAGCTGCTCGGCTACCTGCTAGCATTTTCCTACAGTGGTACACTATAGTTCTAACCTAGTTTAAAACAATTTGCTACTAAATCAATCAGCAAGTTTCACCTGGAAGACAATATGACGGATACTATCTCAGGTTTGACCGAGCCAATAATTTAAATTATTTCTGTCTGTCCAGGTTTCACCCACATTTACATTGTAAGCATGAATATCTTACAAAATGCATAATACTGAGGACCATGGTTGTAACTAGCATTCTAGACATGCTATTAACCTGTTCAGTATGTCTCATAGATTATAAATGGTACCTAAAACTTATCAAAATATCAAGATTTGATACAATGGAACTGTAGACACCCAAAAGAATGAAATGAGGAGACAGTAAAATAGTGTAAATACCAATTTGTTCCGGGTGGGCTTTGCATTTCATAGAATATATTGTTTGTTAAACTCATGCTTGCAATTTCGGTTGGACAAACAGGATTTGCACAAACTTAAAGAGAAGAATAGTTCTCAACTACCTCATTATGATAACATAATTTCAACAAATGCACCATTAACTCTACCTCCAATCAACAGGAGTAAATATACCATTTAATAAGTAACAATTCATGCTAGGTGGAGTTACTGTTTGATGGACTGTACAATATATCTGTTACAAGAAAATGTCTGACAACAATAAATAAGTACACTTTAGCCTATAAGCTTTGGGGATTTCTTATAAATTATGACACCATATATCTTCAACAACTTTTACTCTCTTTTAAAATTATTTATGTTCTAATAGTAGAAATGCAAGGTGGTTGACTGTGGTGGGGAGTAGTGGGTAATACGAGATGTAAAATTAAACTTGAAATATTGCAGCACACCGTGATCACTTAAGTTTGGAATCCGTTGATGTGGTCAATTGTAGGTTGATCATCAGCTGTCCCCAGCACTCTGTTTGTCCTGGAGGTATTTAGGATAGCCCCTGCAAGCAGTCTGCATTGTCCCTAAAAACTGCGGTACGCCTGTCTGTTAACAAAGTAAACAATTGCACAGTTTGTAAATGCCTGTCTGGTACAAAAAACCACATTTTTATGTGAGATTTGTTCCAATATTTGACAGAATTGAAAGATCGATTTAACTTTGTCCAAAACATTGACTGTGATTGGATTCATTCAATAATTACATTGTTTATCATGAATGTTAAATCCTGAAAATTATTCCAAGAAAAAAAGTCAACATGAAATACAAGTTTGGGTTAGATTATCTGAGATAGGCCCGCGAGCAGGGAGGCCTACTCCAATTTTAAAATTTTCTCTGGTACCGTACATGAGTTGGTGATTCAAATATTGTGAACTTAGCCGATACTGATAGGATCAAAGAACTCTACAAGTTTTCAAACGATCTGGCATAATCACACTGTCAAAGGTTATAAAGTATATAATGAATTCCCAACATGATATACCTGTAAATATTTTACCTTTGCTGCCCAGTTAATCAACCAAGTGGGAATCATCCCTTTGGGATTGTCATAATATCTCATGTAAGCTGAAATATAGAGGAAAAATAAACAATGGAAGTTACCATCCATGAATTATATTATCTTCATTCATCAGGTCAGTTTCTACATTCATATATCAGACCACCTACAGTCTTCATAATCCAAACGAGAGCTGATTGTATGTAGGGTGACGTCTGGTCTCCCACCAGTAGCTACATCAGTCCTCGTAATATGGCCGACTGTATAAGTCAACCACTCAATAACCCAATTGTAGGACACATTTGGCAATGTAAATAAGTGATATCTCATGTCTTTATAATTCCTATTATAAGTTCCTTGAAGACAACTGGTGGGTTAATATATCAAGGTTAGTATAAAGTATGAATGTCGAAATTGAATTGGCAAGATTGACAAGATGGAATCACATGAATAACCGATTACAATAATCTATGTTAAACACAATTTTTTAATTACAATTTAGACCCTCTGATCATTAGTTACTTTCGTGTAGGATTCACAGAACAAAAGAGAATAGCTTGAGTACAATGATTTAAAACCGGTGGATTTACAGTAATATAAAGACCAAAATAATAGAATACTGACCCAATTATCATTACTCTAATACAGATAAATGGCAATACATTATTTTAAAGTTAGGTTTCTGCAAATTATTGACTTGAAAAGTACAGTAATGAATGTTGTGATTTACATAGATTTGGTAGCTTCCAAGCTGAAGAAGACTGATCTGTCCAGAGTGCCAGTGAATTTGTTAGATGCTCTGAGCAGCGACCAGCACTATTGGGACAATTTCGATCATGGAAAGTAACATGTACGTTTATATGCATGATGCCGGTTGATGGTCACGTTATTTTATCAACGAAATAAGAGATTGTTTGTTTGCATTTGTGAGTTCGTTGTTCGCATAAATTGTCCAATATGTCGCTAGGTTGTTTCTGGCTGAATGCTACCTTTCCCGGTCCCAACCCAGTCGTGTGTTTCAAACAATATATGGCCTGACGAGCTTTGGTTAAAACAAGGGCGCCTTATAGGTCAACACATTTCATCTTGTGGCAGATTTCATTATAATAGGGGCCAAATTGTCCCTCTCAAAAGCAAAAAAAAAAAAAATTCAACAATGTTACAAGATAATTGAATTTTCAAATGACTACAGATCTTAACATTCTAAATCAAATAATAATGGGATAATTTATACCCCAAAATCAAATATATAAGGACTTTTGTCCAACCTGGTCAATTTAGCTCAATATTAACATTAACTGTGAGCATGTCGTGGCCGAACCTGGTCAATTTAGCTCAATATTAACATTAACTGTGAGCATGTCGTGGCCGAGTAGTTAGGGTGTTTGACTCTGACCCGGAGTGCTACAGCTGGCGTGGGTTCGTGCCTCGCCAGTGACCGCTTACATAAAAACTCGCCTATTCACAAGGCGCTGGGACTGATTTGGTGTCCAGGGTAAAATGGACTGATGGTGGAACTAGTTGCTACGCTAGACCTTCGCCAGCAGAGGCACTTGGGGAATAAAGTACCTGGGTGTCTTTCAGTGACCGCTATATAAATCCACTCACAGTAGTACATCGCATACACCGCTAGGAAGCTCACATGGTTAGACGATCACAGCACTTTCAGGATGGTAGTTCGTCCAAATTGTAGAATTGTATATAAATGTACTTTCAGGATAGTAGTTCGTCCAATTGTAGAATTGTATAATAAATGTTCACTTCACAGCATGATAGTTGAGCTATAAAAATGTTGAGTGGTTCCAAATTGATTGTATATTAATATGTACTTCGTAAGGAGATGCCTCTCTCAAAGGGGGAAATTACGAACCGAACTTGAACTTGAACATATGGCAGAACAACTCACTCACTTCTTGTCAGTTAAACTATGAAAAGTGAAAAACTTTTGAACATTGTTACAAACTGGAATGTATTTCAAGACCTGTAATATTTAAACAGATGATTTGGAGTCATAAAGCATAAATTTGAGATGAAAACGAAGTGCACAATGCATCATTGAGTGGTGGACAGACACCGGTTTTCGAACCTTTTTTTCTCTGTTTGCAACAAGTATAATTTTGACCACCAAGCTAAAGATATTGATTTGCCTGGAGTTGTATTCCGTAAATCCAATCAGGTTTCACCTATTTGCCGATTTGTTAAGATTTTAGAAAAAAGTTATTGTTGTGTCTAATGTTACATGTGGACAGACATTGTGGAACATTAGCAACATTAATTCCTAAAATTAAATTTAGATTATCATCGTTATCTGCTTTCCAAAGTTTATATCAAAATGTAAAATTAAGCCTAAACAATTCAGTGCTGACACCTTTATTTAAATATTACTATGAGAAAATTTCCATTTTTTGGTTAAAATTGTGTTGCTAATGTTACACATGGACAGATATGCTTGAGTAAGTGCCAACTATTAACAACTGTTCAAGAGATTCATGAGACACAATGGCCAACTTTAATATGTTAAAATGATAACTCTGAAGATATATTAATGATCCATTATTTTCTTTATGTCCCAGAGGATTCAGTAGTGCAACAAATGGACATTAAAGTATGTTGCTAATGTTACAGGTGGACAGACATTTTGAAACATTAGCAACACAGAATCATTTTAAAAAGAAAATATTTCTCGCATAGAACAGAATCAGCTAGCAAGGCTGTGGTTTCTTGAAGGAAAACAAGCAGGAAACTCATCTCATCTGCGTATTTACTGAATTGTAGCAATTTATATAGAAATTTTAGTGAAAATCGGCGTTACAGGACAGACATGATGGACAGACATCTGTCTTCATTTGCTTTGATTTCATAAAAAGCAACTGATTTTGCTGACAGTTTTACCTTGATAATTATCACAGTTTCGCCTATTTGTTCTTTTCATTACCAAATTAGTAAAATGATTATGCAAGTACACTATTTTTGGCATTCTCCATTTGTTGCCAACGTTACATGTGGACAGACATATGTAACATTAGCTACAAAACGTCTCTCCACATCATGGTGGCATGTTTTCAACTGATATTGGGCTGGAAAATAAGATAATAATAAAATAAAATTCTAATTGGTAGTGTTGCTAATGTTTCAATGTTGCTAATGTTTCACATTGTGAACAGACAAAGAGACAAAAAGATTCTTGAGGCTTCAGTTGAAATTTCCAATGCTCACAGTTGTTTTAGAAGTTGAACTGTTACATTTGAAAACGAGAATTGGGATAAAAGGCTCTCTAAAGGTTCCGATATTTAAACTGGAGAATAACTGTGATGTTGCTAATGTTACACAAAGTAGGACAGCCATTTTGCAAGGCAAAACATTAGCGACATTCTGAATGCTGATTTCAGTTGAAATTCAAAATATTTTATGTCCATACGGACATCCAATTAGCCACAACAGTGGACAATTTTATAACAAAATCATTCAATCATATTATGGTTCTGTTTTACTACACATTTTGATCTATTTTTGATGTTGCTAATGTTACACCAAATGTGGACAGACACAAGTGATATTTTATAGTGACCAGACATTTTAATCTTCTGGCTTTGCTGTAAATTATGATTACCAGTGGTCTACTTAAGATCAAAGTTCAACACTGTAGCTTTATTATGGGATACTTCAGTGCAAAAAACAATACTGTTTTCTTTTGTTCTATGCGTAACTAATTCACCCTCCAAAACTGGTGGGACTTTTGTCTGTCCTAAAACACAGGTTTTAAAAATTTCATTTCCATTATATTGTGAAGTTGGTCACATATCTCGGTGTTATTATATGTGCTATATCTACTACTCATAAGCTAACATTTGACATAGATTGGGGTATAGCTAGTTTTTGCTAATTTTGAGGTTTCTAGGTCACATAATTAGGTCAGTAATTGGGTCAGAAAGTAGGTCACAATGACCTTGACCCAATTAGATCAGGTCACACTGACACTGACCTAATTAAGTGCATTTCCATGGTCTTAGGAGGCACTAGGACATGTTTTGCCAATTTCGAGGTTTGCAGGTAAATTTTCGTCAAAAGGAAGTCAGCTCAGAACTTGCTGGTAACAGTCCCCTAATGCACGTTCATGCCAAAAATCAATGTTCAAATTTCAATGGTTCTCCTTATTTTGACGGAGAAAGGAATCGGATGGACTGACCGACTCATTACCGGACAATTTCCAAATGAGGGCCTACTTCGTAGGAATAATTTGAGAATTATGAATAAGTGAACTAAGAAATTTTTTAGATTTTTGTTTTACTGTGCACATGTAGTAGTAATTTTTCAAGAGACTTGCATGACTGAACCAAATTTCTCACAAATGTTTGACCATGAAAATATGATCAAGCCCCATGCCTTCAATATGACTGTGTGGCCATAACCAGATGCATATGTGGTGGGCATTTGGGAAGGAGAGCTATCCACCAAGAGATATTGTATAAATAGTATCATAAATACTACAACATGCATCACCTAAATTGACCTTTGAAAAATAGGTAGAGACATTTTTATTGTGCTTTATTGTGGCCAGTAAATGAAATCAACAGAGCTGTGAGTTGATTTTGAGGTGAGTGACCAATAATGTACCTTCCCAGTCAGATAATGGGAGTATTGCCTTGTGAGAACAAGGTACTACACATCACTCCCATGCGATAGAACAGTAGCTTTAGTACAGAGTGAGCTATCTGCTTGATTTCACCAATCATAATGGTGGACAATCTCCTTTGAGGTTGCGGCACGGGTTCGAGCCCAGCTGGTTCATGTGTGAAAGTTTGTCAGTTACTTGTCGAAGGGCAGTGGTTCTC